>JAMXBD010001857.1:0-279794 GCA_024138025.1 Combretum micranthum | reverse complement strand
AAATGGATAATTGCAAATTAAAACCAACACCAATGAGAATAAGTATAAAGCTTGACAAAGATGAAAATGGTAAAAATGTATATGAAAAGCTTTATAGAGGCATGATATGAAATTTATTATACTTGAAAGCTTCTAGCCTTGACATCATGTTCTCTATTTGTGTATGTACACGATTACATCTTGCCCAAAAGAAACACACTTGAGTGTAGTAAAACGCATTTTCAAGTATCTTGCAGACATAATTAAAATTGGTTTGTGGTATCCAAAATTTACTTCTTTCAATCTATTTGGGTACTTCGATTTTGACTTTGCTAGGTGTAAAGTAGATAAGAAAAGCACAAGCGGCATATGTCATTTTCTTCGAAAATCTTTAATATCTTGGCACTCTAGAAAGTAAAATTCGGTTGCACTTTCAACTATTGAAGCAAAGTATATAGCAGTTGATAGTTACTGTGCACAAATTTTATGGATGAAACAAAGCTTGCTTGACTATGGTTAAACTTTGAAAATGTTCCAATTCTTTATGATAATATAAGTGCTATAAATTTAACTAAAAATCCAATCCAACACTCAAGGACCAAGCATATTGAAATTAGACATCATTTCATTTGAGATCATATTCTAAACAAAGAGATTAGCTTTGAATTTATAGATATAAATAATCATATAACTGATATTTTTACAAAACCCTTGAGTGAAAATTGCTTTTGCACTTTAAGAAGAGAATTAGGAATGATCAAGCAAGATGAGTGCTGAATATTATTGAATTAAAGTTGATATAGAACATAATTTTGGGAAAAACATGCTGCTAAATATAATACATTCCTAAAAATTTGATATGTGTTTGTTTTGATATAATTCTATGCTCGATATAATTTGTTTTTGATCTTATCTATTTTGGCTACTTCATTTGTGATAATTATGATAATGTTATGATTACATATATGCTATATGAGAGTGCATTGTGATGCGAAGTCTGTAAGCCCCCGAATTTTTCGATAATGGTTTTGGAATACCAAATCGAAACCTTAAAGTTTGACCCAAGTTGAAACCGAACCTTAATCAATTTCGATCACGGGATTTCATAAGAGAATTTATTTCAAAAAAAAAAATAAAAGTTCAATAATTGTTCAATTCAAAAACCCGAACATGAAAAGATCCACCTATCCAATCCTTGAGATAAACCCCTTAATTTCTAAGAAAAAGTTGGATTAATCCCTAACCCTAGTCAAACCAGAGTTCCAAAAGTCAACAAAGGTCAAGCCAATCAAACAATTTCAACTCTGGCAATCCTGCGTTCTCAAACCCTAGAAAAAAAAATGGATTTAATGGCCTAAAATAGTTCGTAATAATATAGGGTAACATAAAAATATCACATTCGCAAATTTCGAGTGTCCTTCGAACTCAAACGGGATCAGTTCTCGAAAAGCGTGCCCAGGAACTTGGAATAACAAAAATATTCCAATAACACCAAAAGACTCGTAATTAAACAAAGATTTCAAAATATCAGTTTTAGAATTTTTTGGTAACTAAAAATAACAGATATAGCTTGTTTACGAGTATTTTTATTATTACCGGTATTTTATATGTCTAGTTTACTATTCATAGTACTATTCGTACTATTCATTACTATTTCACTATCTCTACTTTTCTTAAACCTATTTCTTACTACCTACTTACCTATTTTCTTACTTTTTATATTTCTCATATATCTTATATCAAATCATACCTTACATATTAATTATTTTCTTACAAAATACAAGCAAAATCAACTCACTCTCTCTCTAATCCCACTATAGCCGGCGCTACCCTCCCCCTCTTCCTCTCAATTATTTTTCTTTTTCAATTTATATTATTACATCAAAAATTCACTCCAAAAATTCTATAAATACCCTCTTCCTCCTTTATTGTTTCACACATTCATTTTACATAACAAAACTCTACCAAAATACTCTCTCAAAACCTCTCTCCAACCATTCCCTCTCAAAACACTCTCTACTCATTTCTACTCTCCAAGAAAAATAACAAAACCCATTCATCTCTTTGAAAATCCTCCATTAAATCTTAGGCAAAAATCCTACTTATATTTCTTTATCATGTTCATACAACTTAGCATGAGCTTAGTGTATGTTTCTTAGACTCATATGAGTTAAAGAAGCAACAATATGTTCATGTTTTGTTTTTGTTCATGTTCCTCTTTTACATTATGTTGTTGTTATTGTTGTTATTATTATTTTTGCTCTAATCTAACTTATATAATATTATGTATACTATGTATATATATTTATTTAGAGTATATAAGCTCATTTGTTATTTATTTACTTTCATGTTTTGCAATTTATTTATTTACTTGTTTTATGCAATTTATTAAGACTAGTCTTTCTAGTCTTAGACTTGTCCATATCAAGTCAAAACAATTTTCTTTCTTTTCTTTTGGGACTAGTCTATTCTTAGTCCCGGGTTGCCTTGATGAAGCTAAGGCTCCCAATACATGACCGGGATACCTTGATAAAGCTAAGATTCCCAATGCTTGACTATTTATTTATGTTTATTTACTTACAAGTATTTCTTTTTATCTTCTTATGTTTTATCTTTACTTTTACATTACTACATAATCATATTCATGCATGATTAAGAATGTTGTTGTCTTAGATAAAAATAAAAATGGGTTCTTTCTTAAATAAAGAAAAGTAAACTAGATTTCTTAACAAAAGGAATTTTCAACAAAAGATTTAAGTTTTCTTTTTAATGAACTCTTTTCAAAGGATAAGCTAATCATAAATTCTAGAAGAATTAGTAATGTAGATTTCCTCAAAATAATAAAAGGAACTCATTTCTTTCGTAAATCGAAACTTAATACTTCATAAAGAAAGAATTTTTAGCATTGAAGGATTCTAACTCAACCATATTTTTATAAGACTTAAGTAGGTTTATCATAAACTTTGAAAATCACCTACTAAGAAAGCCTCTTCAAAACTTAATTTTTATATGTGATTATTCTCTTTTCAAAATAACAATGAAATTTTGCTAAGTTCTAATGTTAATAATTCTTTATTAAGAAAGCTTTTCTTATAAACTTGTCTAAGAGAATTATTCTACCATTTAACAAATATTAAAAATAAAACAAGTTTTCAAAATAAGATAAAGTCAACTCACTATTTTGAAAACCAACTTAGAAAAATAAAATTTGCCAATGAAGTAAAGTTTTAAAGGTATATCTATTTTCTAAGGAAGAGAAATGATATAAAAATAAAAGGAAAACATATATTTAACATAACTTCAAATGTTTGACCACATCAAAACTTAAAGGATATTTTGAAAAGCTTATTTTCAATCACTAGAAATAAAGTTAGTAGATAACTTAAAGAACCAAAATTTTGAAAATGAATTTACTTTTGAAAAGTGAGAGAGTGAAAACATTTACTCATAAACAACTCAAATATATTTTTGTTTTCCTTCTAACAATTCAAAAAGGAGAAATTCTCAAAAGTTTTATCATAAAAAAAAAAAAAAAAACCATCAAAGACAAATTGTTTATGAAATATCAATATTGAGACAACACTATCAAAATCATGCATACATATGAGTATAAATATATGTTCAAAGGATTTTTCAACTATATATATATTCATATATTTTGCTTAAGGATTTTCGAGTGAAGTAAAGTTTGGAAAAATCATATTTTGTGAGCTATAAATTCGTAACTATTCTGTACCGTAGTATTTTTCAACCAAAATGGCTTTTTATGACAAAAATACCTTAGAAATGGATAGATTTTGAGTAGAGAGAAAACGATATATTATAAGCGCAATTCCGAGTTAAAATGACCAAGTTATGGCTATTTTAAGTTGGAATTACCCTCTATACGAATTTTAATGATCTTATGACATAGTTTTTTATAAGTACCATAGAATCAACAAGAAATACTCATTATGGGTACTCTTCTTGATTAGGTGATCCCGATGAGGAGTATTAATACCCGGAGGATTATTTTGATTAGTGGATTTACCGATCGACTCATCCATAAGAAAGATAGATCCTCATGGCCAAGTGAGTTTATTTCCTACCTTTTACGTACTTGGTTGTGCTTGTAGCTAGAGGCACTAGAAGTAGGAAAAGATGAAAATGAATTATGTATGATAATATTGGTTGAAAGAATGCTAAGCATACCGAGGCATGAATCATTGTTAATTAACTTGTGTTTTACTATTATTATGTTGGAGTGTGTGCAAATTTTGTGATCGCCTTTAAATTACTCTAATCATATACTATGAGTTATATTAATTGATTCATGCATATCACGTAGTTAGTTTCATTGCATGAGCTGCTATTCTCGATGGGACAAAAGTTTAGTAGTCGGGTGTGCAGTAGCCAGAAATCTACAATATGGGCGATTAGGAGCCTGAAAGAACTATTTTGAGATAGGCGAGTAGGTGCCTGAAATAAACTACATGAGTTGGATTTAAAGATGGGTTTCAAAGAGCCTAGAACACCTAACCCTGAATGGGGGGGAGGGGGGTAAATCCATTCAAACATATGATTTCCGATAGATCATATGTATTGCTTGATCACTTGCTTGATGCATTCATATGCTTGCTTAATAACTTGTTTGAAATTATTTATACAAGTACGTTGATTTAGGAATATTCTCACTAAGCTAGTTATGCTTGTACTCCATTAGACCTTTGTTGTAACAGGACTATATCTTTTATGCCTAAAGACTTCATATACTTGAGAGGGATGATGTTTTAGAAAAGCTTCTGGAAATCTTTTAAAGATCTTAGGTTAATTATCCTTTAATATCTTTTGTGTTAGTATTATTTTTGTTGTGAGAAAGATAAGTTGATATTATGATTGTTTGGAGAATTATAAGGGAAAAACCCCTAAGATGATGTAAGGATTATATTCTCTTAATGATAAATTGGATATTTATTTAGATTTTTGTATGTTGTATTTACTATCTCAAACTTGACATCCCACCGATGTCTCCTATTGTTGTGATGAACGCCTTACATATGGTGTTGAAAACTTTCGTATGACTTCGGGAAGTCATTCTTAAGTTTTAATACCGTATGTGGCGGACTGCCACGTTTAGGGTACCCTTTGGGGCATGACAAAGTCCTCATGAGTTAAGGCAAGTGTGGTGAAGTCCTATCTATGTATAGGCATTTGTGGTGAAGTCCTATCTATTCATAGGCAAGTGGTGAAATCCTAAATGGATGTAGGCAAGTTATGAAGTCGTATTTGTGTATAGGTAAGCGGTGAAGTCCTACATAAATGTAAGCAAATGTGATAAAGTCCTATCTGTGTATAAGCATGTGGTGAAAGTCCTCATGTGTGTTAGGCACCTATGATGAAGTCCTATTGGTGTAGGCAAATGTGTGAAGTCCTTTATCAAGGCATTTGTGAAGTCCTTTGTGCAGAAGCAAATGTGTTAAGCTACTTTTTATATATTTGTGCATCTCTCCTTGCTTGCATATATTAAATCTATCATATATTTGTTTTTTATGATTACAAAGGGGGAAGGAGTGTAGGATGTACGATTAACAACATGCATAAAGTCTGTTTTTGATAGGGGAGAAAATGAGTAAATGACATATTAAGTGTAGTCTATATTTCCTTAAAATTAAGAATAAGAATTTTGATTTAAATTTGAAAATTTCTTTGATACCAAGATGCTTAATTGAAGGGGGAGTATGCTAAAGTGAATATAAGTTAATCATGAATAAATTATCCTCATAAAAAAGGGCGAGATTTTTAAACCTGAATGTTCAGTGTGATTTTTGATGAGACAATATAATAACAATTAACTTATATTTGCTTTGAACTACACTTAATTAGTCAAATATAAACATATGTGTTTTGTGTAGGTTTTAGCAAAAATAGGAACAAGTCGAAGGTAAACCATAATGTGCCAACAACAAGGTCAAAGCTTGACAAACTTAAACATGTCAAACCAGTGGTTGAGGGTTTGGTCGAGTCTTAAACAAGCCAAGTGATTGAGGCTTGACAAGTTAAGCTTGACGTGCGACAAATCAAAGAAGTTATCAGACTTGTCGAAGGTTAGCTATAGGGCTCAACGTGCTAAAATATTAAGGCTCGACCAATTCAAAACAAAGGCTTGACAAAGCTAAAAAACAACACAATACTGTTGAGAGTCATGTCAAGGACTCGATGGTTGGAGTTTAAGCCACGATAATTCAAATTTTGAGGCTATTGAGGGCAAAGTTGAGACGCGACACTTGAGCCATGATGAGTATTTGAGGCACGATAACTTAAAGTCTAAAGCTGATGTGGTAAGAAAAGAGCCGTTGCAGCATTAAATGGTTGGTAGATTAAAGAAGTTGTGTCTAACAAACTTTTGAAATTCAAAGACTATACAAGTCTTGGAGATCAACAAAAGGAAGTCCCAAAAATCATTTATGAGCTCATTATTGTGATCAAACAAATTATTCATTCTTTTTGTTCTTTTGTATATAATATTTGAAAATCTAGTAGAGAGAGAAAATACATTCTAGTGCTCAGTTAAAATTTATTTATGTTCTTTTAAGAGCACTTAGAGAGAAAAGAAATACTGTATTTCTTGAGTGGTGAAATTGCTAATCTTAAGATAATTTTTAAAATTAGTACACATAGTGGCGAAGACCTTGTTTGAGGCATTAGTGGACATTGAAGAGCAGGAAGAGGGCCATATTCCATGTTAAAATATTGGCTTGATCTTCTCTATCCATACTCTCTTTATATTACGTAAAATATGTATCTTTCTTATCCGCTGCATATCATATTACTTTAATCTATTGCTTTAAAAATTAATTATTTGGGCTTTTAGTGGTAATACTCAATTCACCACCCTTCCCCAGCAACCCCCAACCACCCCGCAACCCCCTCTTCCTCTTCCCCCCTCCTCCCTAAACTCTCTTTCATATTCCTAGTGTAATTTCAAACAACACAGTTTAGAACCATTTGTAACTAGTTTTAAATCTGAAATTACTCATGACTCCATAAAAATAAGTTTTTATACAAAATACTTATATATATATATATATATTAGTGTTGGGTACTCTCCATACACCGTAGGTATCATACTCATATCACTCCTAAACTACCAGAATCATTTATGTGCACGACTTCACTTGGGACAATGACGTACATAGATCATTAGGGTGCCATCCTAATAACACCTTACTCGCAGTCACTAGACCTAGCCAAGCACAAGCAGTAAACAATTTTAAAGCTAGATATCATTATGCTCAATTATAATTCCTAACCTACAATCATAAACAACAACCAAGGTAATGATGTTGTAACAATGTTTGGAAACAATTAACTTGACTTCATCAAAAACACCTGAATATAGTCAAATACTCATTCAAAACTTGATTTCACAAGGTAAACATACTCTACTATCATTTAAACCCTAAATTAAAAAGAATTACAAATATCCTAGCTATAACAGAATCCTTAACCAACAAACTTAGGGTTCTCTCCAAAATTCCTCTGAAATTTTGACTCTCTTCAATACCAACAAGAAATTTTAGGAAAGATAATTCTTTTAGATTGCTAAAGGATGGAAAGGATCAATCTCACCTAGTTCTTGGTTCTTGTTCCTCCTTAAAGCAAGATTACAACCATGATAGATGTTTTATTTCCCAAAAACTTTTGAGTGGTTAGAAGAAGAAGAAATAAGGCTATGGTTTATTTATAAAGTATGAAAAACCTAAACAATCTATGTATGAAAGCTAACAACATAGGCTAGTAGTGTAAAAAGATAAGCTAGTGGCCTAGAATTATAATGACAGCTTAAAGCTCGAAGGACAAAAGCGGGACAACAAAGGTTGGCTTCTACATCGATGGTATACATGTCAACGCTACCGACTTACTTCTCAAGGCCAACGGCTTTGAAGTAGCCTAGTTACTACTTCCACAAATCTTCTTGGACGACTCCCCTTAATCAACTACATCTGTTAATGAACAATATATTATTATTCATATTAGGGTGGATCATAATATCCTCTTATTTTTCAACATATGACAACTTTTCCCTTCACTATTATTTATTTATATATTACATCTCTTCCCCCTAAAAGAAACTCTTGTCCTTGAAATTTTTCTGAATCATTGAAAAGCTCAGAATACTTTGTCCTCATCTCTTCCTTTAGTTCCCAAGTAGCTTCCCGTTCAGATGGATTTATCTATTGCACTTTCACATATTTGATCACCAATCTTCTCAAAATTTGCTCTTTGGTGTCAATAATTCTTATTGTCTTTTCAACTGTGGTAAGATTTGGTTGTACTTCCAACAATTCCAAAGTTGTTATCTTTTTAAGATCCTTCACATTCTTTCTCAACATAGACACACGAAACAAATTGTGTACTTCATCCAAACTAGGTGATAAAGCTAATCCATAAGCCGCATTACTCGTTCTTTCCAAGACTTCATAAGGTCCCACATACCTAGGGTTTAACTTGCCTCTCAAACCAAATCTAAAAACAACCTTGGTTGGTGAAATCTTAAGCAGGACATGTTCCCTCACTTGAAACTCCAAAGTTCTTCTCCTCTTATCTGCATAACTTTTCTAATGGCTTTGAGCTGTTTGCAACTTTTGTTTGATCACTCAGACCTTATCAATAGCATCCTGTACCAATTCTGGTCCCAAAATCTGTTTGCGACCTACTTCATCCCAATGAATTGGTGACTTCCACTTTCTACTATACAAAGCTTCATAAGGTGGCTTCCTAAGGGATGCTTGATAGCCGCTATTGTATGCAAACTTTACCAAAGGTAAGTGCTCATTCTAGCTACCTTTAAAATCTAAAACGTAGGCTCTCAACATGTCTTTAAGGATTTGAATAGTTCATTCAAATTGCCCATCTGTCTGAGGGTGGTAAGCGGCATAGAAAACAACTTTAGGTAAGTTATGTTCCTTTTTGTTTTCTTTTGTTTCACTATCCTAAGTTTTCTTGCTATCAAAATTGTAGATTTTTGAGAAGGAAATTAAGCTTAATTGAAGGAGGTGAGAGTTGATTTTTAAGTGTGGGGAAGCATGAAACACAAGTAAGAAACTCCCAGCTGTCATTTCTAAGTGTGCTAGGTATTTATCTTTTAATCTTGTTAAGGTTAAGTATTTGAGTTTCTAATTAATTTTTAAGAACTCACACTACTGTGAGCATAAGTAGTGTTTTTAGTGAGATACTTAAGCAAAAAAGATTATGGATAATAATTTAGACATTGCCTAACATTGAGTCTAGCCATGTACAAAGTAGTTTAGTGTAGATTCAAGGAAAAATAGCTCACTGGTCATGTTTTTCCACCTACGTGGCCACGAACATGGTCGTGTACAAAGTAGGGCATGAAGCTTCAAAATTGATTTTGCTCTCTGGTCATTGTGTTTCTAAGCTTGTTGGTTAGTATATTTACTTTTCAACCACTCTGAGAGCCTTTCTAACCTTTGTGAAAGGTGCATGTGAAGTTGATCACTTAGTAATTCTTCTTGAGTAATCTCTTTGAAATCAATCAATTGTTATGCTTAATTGCATATTAAAAAGCTTAGTCAATATGAGCAGGCTTTGGTCTCTCAGAAGAGTGAAGTCTGACTTCACTATTGACTAAACAAAGCATTTTTATATTAAGTTGATTTGAAGCTAAAGAAAAAAAAATGAGCTGAAAAAAAGCGAGCAAAAACCCGTCTAGAGAAAAAGAAAAGAAGCGGGCTAAAACCCATCCTCTGAAGGCTGTTAAAAGAATTTTTGGAGAGATTTCAATCAAAGAAGAAGAAAACCTAGGGGAATGATGGATGCCGTGTACTTTCACTCGAGGTTGCCATGCTTAAAGAGGTGGTTGAACGGTTTATATTCTCTCTAATAAGTGATGAGATGTAATCAAGTTGTTTTTGCTTTGTTTGACTTTGTTTTCCTTTTGTGACTTTGGAAGTGGTTCTTAAATGGTGAAGGTAATAGTTTGATTTACTTGGATTTATCTTAAAAATTTAATTGTAGTATGCCAAGTACAAGTACAAGTACAACTATGGAAGGTTTGAGCGGTAAGCACTAAGAAGTTACTTTAGTTTAACTGAATTAAAGAATGCTACTTGTGATATGATATTTGTTAATGAGTATAATTGATGAGAGATTATTCTATCCTCATTTTGTTTGCTTAAGGATAAGCAAATAGTTAAGTGAGGGGAAGTTTGATAAGTGTTAAAAGATCATTATTCATAGTACTCATTGCAAATCATTTTATATAAATTTTACGTGAATTTATTAAGGAAGGGACACTAAGTGTTTAATATTTGATTTCAGGGTTTAGAGAAGATATTTCAAAGATTCGAGGATATATGAGAAAAAGTGGGATAAGATTTAGTAAAGAATACAAAAGGTTGATTTTCAATTGTACACAACTTTCAACATGATAATGTAGACACTAGTGCTGGACTATAAAAGTGACTAGAAACTATTTTAAATTGTACCCTAATTGTTGCACAAGAAGTGCAAAAAGCTGTGTTGAAGGAAAGAACTTGAGTAGAGAAGAAATTGAAGAATTTCCATACTACACGGGCACGAACACTAACGTGCAGGATTAAAAATGGTTACAAATCTATAAATAAACATCCTAACCTTTGAGTTACTCATCTAGATACATTTCTCTAAACCTTAGGAGAGGAAAAGACACATTCCAAAGAAGGCCGACAGTTTCATAACCATTTTATATCTATCTATAATCGCTTGTCTTCTTATATTTTTAACCATAGACATATTCAATACCCTAGAGTAAAAAGAGAACCAAGCTTTGAGAAAAGAAGTGTCGCACCAACATCAAGATCACAAAGCATCAAGGGTTTTATTGTTTTATCATGCTTAATCTTTACTTCTCTAATTCTTGTGCATTTATTGTAAACTCTATGGAGGAGTAAATTTATCATGCCCTACTCTTGTAAAACCCTATACATTGTGCTGAAATTGATGTTTGATTAATAGTATTGATGTTCTTGAATCTATTCATGTATTTTAAATGTCTTGTAGTAAGTTATGGCTAGATTTGTTACATGTTTGATTCTTGTTAGATGGAAAGAGGTTTTATCTGACAAGATAGATTCTCATGAATAGAAAATTTGCATGTTTTACCTAGAGGTAGGAAAACTTTAGATTTTTACAATAAAGATTTGATATTTAATTAGGGTTTTAATTCTTTTATGCAGTCTTATGTGGCGTTAGTGAGGGAGAGGTATTAACTATCTCATATAAGATTAGGAATCAATTAACTCGAGGGAGTAGTTGATGAAATTTTGAATCTGCAGTTTAAAAACTAAATACTTGTTAATCAAACCATTATCATGAGATATTAAAGTTTAGAGTGGATCAAAATTAAGGTATGGTTTTGTGATTGAATTAATCTTCTAAAAAAAAGCTCAAAATTTTTTCTAGGAATTAATAGTCCAGTCTATTTAGTTGATTAGTGATTTTAGTTAATACTCACATAAGGAAATTTAGGCTAAATAGTAGAAAAAGGGTAATATTAGTACTTGTTTCTTAGATCCTTGTGGATGACACTCGTTTTTTATCCTATACTACTCTAGATAGATATACTTGCCTAGCTTGATCGTAGGAGTTAATATGGGTTTATAAATTTTATAATATGATACAATCAGTAGTAGTGCATTAACACAAATATGTCATTAAAGATTTCTTTGGAACTTTCATGGCTGCTCCAAATATCCTAGAGAATTTGTTTGCTTCTTTTAAGGAGCCCCCAAGATGAGAGACTGCTAGTGCATTGTAGTATGGATGGTTATGGGGTTGCCCGATCAAGACACTAATATTAGTCTTTAAGAAAACTCATTGTTGCGTCATTTAGGCTTTCAACATCTATTTTGGCAGCATCCACACCAACGTTCTTATAAAAATCATGGATGAGTACTTGAGTTGCATAAAACCTATACTGTGGATCTATCATTGTTGCCATATGGAATAGTAGGGTAAAGGGAGGCGAAGTAGTTATCGAGTTTACTTGTCATCGTAGAGATAGCAGATTGTAGCCCAGGTTGACAACAATATGTAGCAAGAAACATTCAAAATGGTGCTATCATGAAAATATACCCACCACCCCTACCCACCCTACCCTACCCCTGCAACAAGATATCCAGTTCTATAAACCCTGGGAATTTTCCACATTAGTACACGACCTTACAAGAGATTGTATGGATTAGATAATAGATTTAGATTCTAATTAAAGTTTAAGGATAGATTAATATCTAGAATTTGGATAAAGAATTTCTTCAAGACCTGAAACTGATATACAAATAGATTTAAATAGAAAAATAGGAATATAGAAATTACACGATTGTTTTTTATCTCGATAATGATTCGAGATTAGAACAACGAGTAGTAATAAGCTTATATTTAGACTTAAACCCTAAATTCAAGATTCCTAGTTAAAATTAATAACTACTAGTAAGATTTTATGATGGGTATTAAAACTAAAGATATATATATGGTTTAGTTTCTGTATTAAGTCCAATACTACGTAATCGAATATTTACGCTTATAAATAGAAAACGATGCCCTAAAGATAAACCGTTAAGATTATAAATACACAACGAAAATACAAACTGTCGAATAACTCAAAATCTGAATTCCAAACAAATAATCGGATCACGCTATTTTTCTAATTCGAATTTTCTTAAGCTATTGAAGCCTAAAACAAAAATTGATCTAACCAGCTTAAGAAATCCTAATCGCGGGAGATAAAATTATACGAACAAATAACTACGTATATATATAACCTAAATTTGTATTATTTGATAATCTAAGTGTTTTGTATATTTCTATAAACATATTTTTGTACAAAAACTCTCAAATATTAGCTAAATTGTACCTGTAGAACTTGTTAAATTATCTTAAAATTTAACTAAATAATAAACTAATATATATATATGTATACGACTGCATTTCGGTGGAAATACGAAGAGGAAGAGGAGCCGGATTTTTTTTATCAATAATGCATTCCTTAGTCAACAAAATCAACCTCCCCACCAATCAACAATGCCAAGTCATCCAAGCATTTATTAGGATGAAAATAACAGCCAAAGGAAGATCAGTTCGGAGAAAAAATCGAAGGAGCAGCCGCAACATCATCCTTCTTCCTTCCTTCTATATATATGAGTGTTTAATAATCATAATGAAGAAACAAACAAACTCTATTAACTCTCACACTTTCCAGAACAAATCCACCTTCCAAGAGCAAACAAAACGAATAGAAAACAGCAAACAAACAGATCAAATCCCACAAATTCGGATCGAGAGAAAAATAATACTGAAACCCTTGAATACGAGTTCCAAAGGTAAGTTGATATGATTCAAATGATTTTCTTTCAAATCTAAGGATTATAACTGATTTATAATAACCATAGGGACGTAACAAACACAACCACGAGCTTCGGATTACATCGGATGAGCTCCAACGAGGTAAAAATTCGAAACCCTAGCTATGTGTTAGTAAGAATCGATATATATATATAGGTTATTAGACATGTTCAAAATTGTTTTATGACCTTATATAAGTTATATAAACACTAGAAATAGTTTAAGCATGTTTTTAATGTGTAAAATTTGAAAAACATGAATCGGACCGGGGAGGAAGATGATGAATAGTACCAACACTGCCTCAAAGCTGGCGGTGTAATCGCTCAACGCCGGCGGCTTACCTGGATATGCCGGCGGCGTTTGGACGGCTTACACTCATCGGAGGCTACGTAAAATAATTTCACGTAAAACATGAACGTAAGCCGGTTACTGGAGATATACGCCGACGACGTATGGCCGGCGTACGTTGAAAGCCAATAGCTTTCAAAGCCGGTGCAACCTTTATGAAACAATTTACAAAACCAATTTTACACCGGCACTTGGGTTTGAAGGCCGACGGCCTTAAGCCGGCGTACAGCCAAATTTTTTCAACCAAAGCTTATTCTGACCTAAACCGAAAATATATATATATATATACAACATACCTACTGAGTATATATATATATATATATATATATATATATATGATAATATATTATAGATAGTTAAATAAATACAAGTATTCAAACATATTTAGATTAATATCTAATATTCATAGGAACCCTAAGATTAAGAAAAGATATTTAGTATTAATAAAATGCTAGTATTAGTCAAATATTTGTTCTAGATAGATAAAATAGGTAAGAATGGAAATTGAAATAAGTTAAATTTTCGAGTATTATGACTTCTAAAAATAACAAAATAATTATACGAGATAAAATAGGAGAAACACGACGACACTAAGTAATAATTAGTATCAAAACTTGATAAATATCAAGTCTAGGACACTAATCACATATAGGAATTTAGTTAATTTGTATTGATGAATACTTTATTCATCTTAAATAGGTGACTTTGACTCACTAGAGGATCTACCAGCTGATTACTACGACTGAGTCAGTATGAGCAGGTGAGTAATTCAGTCATATTATACTGTTTGTGCTTGTAAGTAGCTGAATGTGTAATGTAAAGATAATTAAATGAATGTTTGAAAGTATGTTATGATTTGATTGTAAGATTGTTAAGATATCCTTACAAAAGCGATAATGAAATGATTTGATGATGTGAAGTAGTATAATGATGATTGTGTGTAATGTATAGTCACCGTGAAATTGATTAAGAATTATTGACTTAACAAAATAATCTGAACATGCATTGCACAAATTGCATTATTGCATATATAATGGTGTGACAGCCTTCTACGTATTAATATTTCGGATCTCTGTTTTCGCTTGGTTGATCTAATGTTTTAGTTCTTCCAAGGTTCTCTTTGGTCTGGCGGTCCTATGAGGAACTAAAAGGCACCGAAAACGTCGCCCGTAGAATCGCTTTGAAATGATTAATACTTAGGGAGTTTCTAAGGGGATTGCAGGAGATGGTTAGTTCAATTAATTATATTCAAAGTGATAACCCTAAAACGAGAAATCGTTGATTCTCCTGTGTACTTAGTCTCTCCTAGGCAGGTGGGTCATTGAGTATTGGTTCTTCAACCCATTAAAAAGAGGACGTAAATCTTTTTCTTATTTGGATTCTAGATCATCCAAACTTGTATCTGTGCATATGGTTGAGTGCTTGCATTGCATATGATTGCTAATAACTTGTGTGATGTATGATATGTCTAGTTATTCACTGAGCTATGGTTTCGCTCATACTCCAACAGTTTTTTCAGGTTCACGTTACGACCATGGTTAGTTACTTCCAGGAGTATGGCTCCGGTAAGAGCTTAGGAGCTGAAAGTCTACGGTTATAATTTAGTTTCATGGTTATGTACTATTAGAATAGATTATTTAGTTGTGTACTTCAGAAGAATTATATGGTTTGTAATAGTTTTGTAATGTTTATTCACTAAGTTATTTCTTTCATATATTTGTTATTTCTTATTAAGCAACTAAAAAGATCTTGTTGTTTTAAAAACCTGTCATTCTCTGAAGATAATCTAGTGATAGTATTCAAGTGTAACTTGTTTACTACTACTAGGGTAGCCTCGGAGCGTGACAAGTTCCCTATACTAGCCATGAAAGCACCCTATGACTAGGAGTTTTGTACTTGGCCCATTCTTATTAGGAAGGATTATAGCATGTGTCACGCTCTGAAAGGTACCCTAAACATGGTAGTCCGCCACACATAATATTAAAGATAGAGAATAACTATCTTAGTCACACAATAGCTTCGATATCATGTGCAAGGCATGCTTCCAGGATAGTAGGAAACTCCAAAGGGGTATTACATTTAAGCAGATAATAAAAACATGTAAGAATTTATAAAGGTAAACATATAATATTCATTAAAATCAACTTGTTACAACTCTTAGGGGCATTCCTCCATACTTAAAGTCTTACTAATCTTAAGCCAATAAAATAACATATATATCTATAACAAAAGTCTATTATAGAGATTTTTCTTAGAAGTCTGCACCAAAAACTAAATCATACAAACTTCTTCCAAAACCTCTTAGTAGCTTTGGCTAGTACCTGGCAAATAAGGCTCCTCAGGGCCAACCATAGTATTTTTAATAATGATTTTTCTAAATAATATTAGTTTTTCAAGTTAAGGGTGGCCACAAACAATCATAAGAGAACATATAATTTACTCATCAATTCTCATTTCGATATGCTTATCTTTTATTCATCAAACACCACATACCATATACATTTATCACATATAACTTTTCATTTAATTTTTCCATAACTTCTAAAGCCATGCTTACAAACACATACAAGGAAATGTAAATAGTAAAGGTATAACTGACTCCATAGCGATGAATCCTAATCAAAGTAATCTTCTAGAAAAGTGATGCGGGGTCTTTCTTCACCTAAACAAGAAGAAATACTCGAAATGAGCATTTCATAAAGTTTGTACTTAAATTCTAATTCTATAACTTGAAATTCATGTCTTTTTCCCGATTAAAGAAATTCTAATTTAAAATGGCCATAACTTGCTCATTTTAAGTCGGAATTTCGCATATAAGTAGTTGTTTTCTACCTACTCGAAAAGATCTATGTCATACCCTTATAGGATACCCTAATCGTGATAGCAAGCCATGTAACTAACTGAGGCCTCTAGAAAGTTACATAAACACTATATAACTAATGTTCCCCAATTGGAGTGGACAATGAAAACACGATTGAAAGTTGTTTAAGTGAGAAAGATATTGCATACATATATATATAACCACAAAAGAACATATAACACATCTAGAACTTTATAAAAGCTTTACAAACCAAGATCTACGGGGTTTGAACCGAACCCCAAAACCAAAAGGCTATAAAGATAAACAAACTATACTTAAGCTATTACAATCATAACTAATCTCTATTACACATATGGTCTTCACCTTAACAAAATACATGGTCCAAAAAGTCTAACTCTTGCACTTGAGCTTGGTTTGGTCTTCTTGCTTAAAACCCTGTAATTCAACAATCTAACAGAGTGTGAGCACATAAAGCTCAGAGAATAACAAAATCTTAACACAAACATTAAGATCAAAAAATAGAATTAGCAATCATATGCAATGCATGGATCAATCATATGCAACAAACATGGTTTGAATAACCGGAATTCAAACCTATGGGGATTTACGCCCTCCCTAGGGGTTGAAGGATAATTTCAGTAATTCATGCCCATGAGAAACTCAATACCAAAGTAAAAGGATTTTCTCTTCACCCACCGCCTGGGGGAATAGTCTCTACTAGAGCCCACAGGACACGAGCAGTCTTTTAGAGAATCATTTCCGTTTTCAAAAACTTCCATTGTCATAAAACTTGAGAAATCTCACTAAGTATTAACACTCGTAAGATAACTTCAAAATAGACGACCTCCTTCAAAGCCTACTTAGTTTCTACGAAGTTGACAACCTTATGGTAACCTACAAGTAGACTCACTGGTCCTAACAAGCATTACCACAGAATCAAATTTGTTATTACACGACAAGAATACCATGCTAATGCAATATGATGTTATAAGATGCATGTCATGTTATTATTAGAAGTCTATTAAACTTAGTTCCATATTATCAAGTGATCATATCAACTTCAAACACTCAATGAGATAACTATATAGTAATTTCAAACAAGTGTTTGTCACTTCAATTATTAAGAATTGCAATTCAAACACACATTACATACCATGTAATAATTCCCATCCCCATGCAATTGATTCCTTATAGTTACAATTAAACTATATTCCACTACTTACAAGCACAAACAAAGTGCTAGAATTCAAGTTACTCACCCGTGCATGCTCCTTAATCGCCGTAATAGTCCAACGAAAATCTAACTCGTGATCTAGGGTTCCTATAAGATAGAAAAGTTTATATTACTATCTACTTAACAAAGATAAGAAAGATTACACAAGATTCTAGAGCTAAAAGAGATAAAGAAACACTTTGAAGCTGCCACACCCCCCACCACGCCTCATGCCAAGGGTAGTGTTGGACAGAGCACTACACAAGCCTCACCATGCCCCCGCCACACCCCGTGTTAAGGAGAAAAATGACGACCAGAATCCACTACGCCCCTTGCTACTACCCCGTGGTGGCTCACCACACCCCTCACCACCACCCGATGGTGGCTTAGATTCCCCAATTCGCAATCACTACGCCCTCCACCACAGGTCGTGGTACTTCTACAGCGAATTACACATTTTTCATGCAATTTATACACACTTTAACCAATTCCAATTGTCTTGTTCTCATCCAAAACACTTGTATGTCATGATACAAGACTCAAATTCACCATCCACTCCTTCAAATCCTCTAACTTATCTCTAAAACCACATCAAACTCTAACTATCAATCCAACCATTCACTTCAGCCATTAAGACTTCAACTCCACTTTTCTATCACCTTACTTCATCTATCAATAACTAAAACTCATAACCAAACTAATGAACTTCCAAAATCAGCCATAAACTAACAACAACTCTTAACCTATAACTACTCAAACAAGCAAATAATAAGAATAAAACAAGAAACACTTACTTAAACTTGCATAGTCTTAAAGATGGAAGCTTGTCTTGCTTTTTTTGACAATTTAGAGAAAAGAAATTGAAGTTGATGTGCGGGGTGTGTGTGTGGTGTAACCATCGTTTTGAAAGAGAGGAGAGGCAAAGAAGAGGAAAATTTCTGCCTCTTTAAAAGATAACACATGCATATATATAAATTCATTTTTGACTTTTGAGGCTTTTTCAAACTTAATCAAGTATGTGTGTGTGCATGGGAGTTGTGGAGGTCTTCAAGCTTAAAATTGCAGCCATTAAGAGATCAAACAACTCATTTAACACTCAATATATTTCTATCAATAAAATTGTTAAATATTCTAGCTTAAAACAAAGTTTAGTAACATAATACTTATAAATTCTCATTTAACAAAATAATCTCTTATAAGAACTTATCTCAATACTATAGGTAATTTGGAATTTATTTTTACAAAACTCAATTCTAAAAGAATATAAGAAATACATAACTAACAATTTTCTCAAATCAAATCCATTGATGATTTAAATTTCTATTCTTCTAAATTGATTTTATAAAAACTATTATACTCATATTTTACTCTAATAACAAATATTACCACATACACAATCAAACACAAAAATTCTTACTTTAAATCTATTTATGAAAAACTTGGGAATTACAATCTATCTATTTTTAAGGTTATTTGTAAAATTTAAAGATGTTTAGGTTAGAAAATAGGTTGGTACAGCTTGGTCACAAAAATTCCAGCTTTTAAAAACAATTTTTCTTAGATTTTATGTCATCCAAAAACCCATAGCAAATACATATATGTTTATGTGTTGAAAAATCCTTTGAATATATGTATAAACTCATATTATATGCATGATTTTAGTTGTGCTATCTCAATAATGATTTTTTGTAAAGCAATTTATTTCTAGTGATTGAAAAATGAAGTTTTCAATTTTTTCTTAAGTTGTTGGAAGCAATTAATGTTTGAGTTGTGTTAAATGTATGTTTTCTCTTCATGTTTATATTTTTCTACTTTTTAGAAAATAAGTATATCATTTTAAAAACTTAATTCCTTTGGTAATTTTATTTCTTTACATTGGTTTCTAAACTAGTAAGTTGATTTTTATCTTGACTTGAAAACTTGGCTTAAATCTTATTTATCATGTATTAGCATGACCACCTAAATGAGTGTTTAAGAAACATTACATAATGGAGAATTATCAACCTTAGTACTTAGCAAAAAATTATTTTAGATTTTGAAAAATAGTAATATCATATAACTAAGCTTTGAAGAAGTTTTGCATAATATTGAGGTTGAATTAATAAATTCTATTTTAGTAGTTCAAAAAGAGAGTGTGTGATAAAATTACTAAGTTAAATCTATCATGATACCACTTACTAAAATCCTTGATGACTTTGTCTAAATTTTAAAGAGAATTTCTGTTGAAACATATCCACTTTGATGAAAGTTTTTCCTAAGTGAAAAAGTTATTTTAAAATAGTTTAGTTTAATTTTCTTTAAAGGAAGAACTCCTTTGTATTTCTTGGAAAAGTTTTATTGAGACAACATCATTATGGTCATGCATGAATATGATTATGTAGCTATATTAAAGAAAAGAAAAACTCATATAAAGAAAGAAAGAGATATAAGAAGCAAATAAGCATATATATATGTAAGATCAATTATTGGAAGCCTTAGCTTATATCAAGGCTTTCGGAACTCATAATAGACAAGTTCCAAAATGAAAGAAAAGAAAAGGAGCATAATAATAATAAGAGCATAATAATAATAACAAGATCATAAATAAAATAGTGTATGAAAAAGAACAAGAGCAAGCTATGGATGTATTATTGCTTTCTTAACTCTTATGGGTTTAGAAAACATACATTATGGTCATATTTTGTCACATGAACATAAAGATTATTTTAGAACTTTTACCTATTGGTTTTGGAAGAAGAAGAAAAGAAAGTTGGAAAGAAAGTTGTAGAAGGAAATTAAATTGTAAGAAATAGGTATATAGATTATAAGAATAGGTAGTAAGAAAAAGTAAAGATAGATGAATTGTAGTGGATAATGAATAGTAATGAATAGTAAACAAGACAATTAAATTATCGGTAGTAAGAAAAATACGCGTAAAAAGGTTATATGTGATATTTTTTAAAGCTTACAAAATTCAAAAACTGATACTTTATGAATCCTTATATTATTACGAGTCTAGCGGTGTCATCAGACTATTTTTACCATTTTGCATACCTGGATCTTGATTTTGAAAACTGATATCATTCATGTATGAAACGAACTAAATTTCAACAAATATGATCCTTTTAGGTTTCGCTATATTATTATTGGACTATAATCTACGATTATCTCAATTTTATTATTTTAGGATTTCAAGAGTAAGATTGCCAGACTTAAATGCTCAATAACACATTGTTTCAATTTAGATGGCTTTTTAGGGTTTTTATTCGGTTCTTAATCTAAGAAAATTTAATAAAACTATTGAAAAATCTAAGGGCTTACAGCATAGATGGGTTGAACTGGGGGTACAACTTGAATGAAGCCCTAAGTGCCATCGGTTTACTTTCCTTTATGTAATTTATAAATAAAATATACGCCAATCCTGTTCAAATATTTTACTTCAACACAACTACCAATGAGGTTGTGGAGGATATCGATGTTATTCTTTAGTGTGGATACAGGCAACGGGCTTCAACCTCACTCGTGCCTTACATGTTCGGTATCGTAATTCACATTACGATGGATTACATTAGTGAGTTATTGCATCTTAACGATGGAAGTAAAAGGTTGCACAAGAACTAGGACATGGCTAATCGATTTCCCTAGATATGTGGTGCTCCAATTTATGCAGGTGAGACTTGGACTAACCCCTTAAAACATACGCAACAACATCATCTCACCCTGCTTTGTAGGCTAGTCCACTATATGATCAGCTATAATTTATGCTAGAGGCAAAATTCAAGTAACATGTCTGTTGAAGACATCTTCCTCATGGACGCGATGCTTTAGCATCGACTATTACATGCTGACAATTTGGTTATGCAATGCTTACATTGAGTGCTCTGGAGAAAGGACTCCCGCATTGCATATAGTCGGCTCACCACCACCCTCCTGGAATTTTAAGGATTTGAGCTTTCCAATTATGTGAAAATGGAAGTAAAAGTCAAATTCAAAGATGATATTATAATAAAGTTAGGCTTCATGTTTGATCCTCAAACCAACCAATACACTCTAAACTTGGTGGCCAACTACAATAGCCACAAGGAGAAGGGAATGAGTCAGACAACCTAGGCATGGGTTAATACTAGCATAATGACAAAATGGAGGAAGAGGGGCATAGCAAAGTACAACATCAACAAGAGTCTAGTAGGTTTGGCATGAGTTAAATACTAGCACACTTGGAATAGATAAGGAAGACCTAACAAGAGTAAGGTCAAATAATTAGTGAAAACTGTCAAATGCTCCAAAATAACCGGTTTAACCAAATAGCTAAAATTCACTAAAATTTTATCCAATGGGCAAGCTAACAACAGGGGTCCATCCACCACCATATCATCCCTTGGTGGCATTAATGATTAAGATCAATAAGGTGACCAATCATCTCATTAACCATTTTTTCCTAAAACAGATTAATTATGTATGTTTTTTGTTTTCAAATGCCAGTGTAATTAATAATGTAGTTGCATACTATCGATGGAATAATAAATTATTATTTATTTTATCATTTAGTTTTAATTCATATTAAATGTATATTACATTTATATTGTAATATGTTTAAAGCTAATATAAGTAATTTCCGTAATTTACATTTCAATAACCAACGAAAAAGAAAAACACAAGTTGGAAGAAATGAAAAAACCATACAAATCATGTGAAGACAAACCCAATTAAAGACACTGACACAACATATTAATAAATGAGTCAACACAATAGAACATTCAAGAAGAAAAGAAAAAAGCATGTGAAGCATATCACGCGAGGCACGTGAGTACGAATAAGCCAGACACACAAAAGCACACAACGCGCAAAGCACATAAAATTTAACATGCGAATAGCATGACATGACATGATTACCATGCGTATTGTCCACGATCCACTTTTATCCATTCACCTTAATTGTGATATAAAATTAATATGATATGGTTAAAACAAAAGACATAAATTGGTCCTAAAGTCTCGTCTACATAAATTGGCTTCATAATTTGAACTGATAAAGATATGGACTAAAAAGGTATAAGCTCAATAAACCACTACAAATGAGATGGAAACTTTAATAAGCTTAATAAAGGAATGATTAAGTACACTTGCGCCTTCGGCCAAAAAAAATAAGTACCTTTCGGCTGATCTCATACATTATTTCAAGACTTGTGCCCTATCATATGTGACTCCTAATAGAAAGACTTAGAGAGAACTTGATGCACTTGGTTATATTTCCTTATTGAATCCTTGCTTATTATATCAATTGGTTCAAAATCAGTTTTCTTTTTTCCTTTTTTTTTAATTAATCATTATTAATATGGTATTCTAAGGGTATGTTTGGATGATCTATTTTTCATTGTATCTGTATCTTTTTTAAAATGATATATGTAAATGTCTGATTTACATTTATATTTTATCTATTTTTTATCTTTTTGGTTTTTTAATGAGAACTATCAACTTTTCTTTATATGTATCTAATTCTTTATAAATAATTTATTAGAAAAAAGTTTTAAAAAAAATATCCGTATCTATAATCTATCAACAAACAAATAGATCCTATGCTTCATGTAAAAGATATTGGTGATAGGATAATTTTTCTAATTTATATTTTTTTTATTAAATGGCATTAGAGAGAAACACATCATCCTACACCCTATTAAAATTTATAAATTCTTTTAGAAAAAGTAATCTTGATATTAGCTTCTTCTTTTTTTTTTTTTACCGAATTCTCGATATTAGTTAGAAAGTGAACTTTTGGGCATGCTCTGCTCTTCATATTGATGTGTCGATTACTGATTGCAAAAACATAATTATATCATTGCTATTGCCTATTATTTTCTTTTTTGAATTTTTTAAAATTCTAAATGATTAAATTTGTATAGATTCTTAAAATATCTAGTGAAATCATTTACTACTACGTTTTTAATTTCAACGGTGAAGCGGTATCTTCAAAGATAAGTCGAATAGAAGCTCCAAATCTTTTCACGATTTTGTCAATGATTCTCTTTCTTTGTTACCCACACCACCCCCATCCCCAACCCCCCCCCCCCCCCCCCCCAACCTAACTATATTACACAGTAGATTTAAGGGAGGAAAAATAAAATAAAATCATCCCATTTGAAAACTAGTATCCATGTCATTATATTACAATGGTATTTTCATTTATACTTAAAGCAAACTCTTCGATCATCACTCATGCATAACAAGATACTCCCTAATTTGTTATTAATAAGCATGAATGTATGTGTTTCTTCGTGACCGGTAGTTCTTAAAATAGTATTTGATTATGAAAATT
This sequence comes from Combretum micranthum, assembly GCA_024138025.1. Taxonomy (NCBI): domain Eukaryota; kingdom Viridiplantae; phylum Streptophyta; class Magnoliopsida; order Myrtales; family Combretaceae; genus Combretum; species Combretum micranthum. The sequence goes on along the minus strand of JAMXBD010001857.1, from coordinate 255,761 downwards.
TGACATGATAAGGAGGAATTGGATTCACAATACAATAAGTATTGGATAAAATTCTTATTTAGAGATTTATTTTTATCTAGTTCCAATATTTTTATACCATATAATATAAAAAACAAAAATATTTAGTTTTGTCCAATCCCATAAAAAAAGTAATGTCCAACCCCAAATGTATTTTGTAAACTAAACATGATATAATGATCTTTGTTCAGTCCAATTCCATGAAAAATTATACAACTATATGTTACTTAAATGTCAAATGTACTTATGTTAATTGGTGAATCATGGTAACATTATCTAATGTACATTCAATAAATTTTGAGACAAGTTTTAGTATTAGGTTTGATAAATTCCTAAGTATATAAATTAGTTTCATAAGTTTAAATTTTATTTTCATGTAATATACATTATTTTCCATTTAATGTGGCAATATATGTTATTGTGCATCTATATGATGAAACATAGCTTTGATGAAACTTATACCTTCTAAATCACATTAAAGAAATGTTTGACATTATTATCAAAATCACGTTAAGAAGAGATTTTGAATCTCGTATAAGTTACAATGCATATTATGGGCTTATATATGACATCAAGAAATCACACCATCCAAATTGTTTTACGGTAGTGTTACAATGTGTATTTTCATCATGAAGATAATCTTGTGAATCAGGTCTATTCTTGCCACCAAAATGGCCTATATGGTCCCTTATTTACGGGCTTTGGAACATTCATAACTGTGGATTTCTCTAGTTTAGCATCGAACAAATTGTTCTAGGTGTTGACTTTATGAGTCAAAATTGTTTTATTTTCATCTGTGTCTATATCTGATCTGTATCAATATCTCTTATTCATATTTAATCTGTTTAATCTGTTTATAAGTAAGAATATTTCTTTTTCATTTATATCTGTTTCATAACAAACAATTCATTGGAAAATGCCCGCATGCCGAGAAAACAATGAGACGCATAGGTTGGAGGAAGATTATTGGCCGCCTGAATGATCTGTTCGGCCAATTGTAGTAGATTTACGAAAATTATGATATATTCTCAGATCGTTTTTGTGTAGAATTTAAAATTGCATGAAAGGTATTGCATAATGATATATCTAAATTCTCAGTTGTGAATCTATAACACAGTTAGCTGATATATTGCACTGAATTTGATCTATTTTTGTTTTCCAGTTACATTGTCTATCAACAATAACATGGTCACTATTGAGATGTTGACTGGTTCAAATTTTCAAAAATGGAAGCAAGACGAGGAACATGCCATGAAGATAGCAAATGCGGATTTGGCAATGGTAACGGATAAGCCAGGTGAACTCACGGAGTCCAGCACTGATTTAGAGAAACAAATGCATGCAGCGTGGTGGAAATCAAATCGCACGTGTTGATAAATGATGAAAAGGGCTATTCCTGAAAACTTGTTGAGTAGCCTTTCAAGCACTACAGAGGATAAGGAACATAACTTGCCTAAGTTACGTTTTACACTGAAGTCCATCCGACGATCGGGTTTTGCTTTAGTTGATCATAGTTATCTCTGTTTTAGTTTTGTTCAGTTAATTTGCTTTGCGTAAATATTTTCAAGTATATGTAAAACATATGACCCAAAAAAGGGAGAAAGAAAGAAAAAGAAAAAGGAGAGAAAAAAAGAAAAGAAAGAAAAAAGAAAGGAAAAAATAAATATATATGTGTGAATATATGATATGCATGCTACATTTCTACTGATTTTAGTATATAATATGATATTTAGGTAAGTAAAATTTTTTTGACATGATTAATAAATAGATTTTAGAGGTTAAATTGTGAAAAATAAAACAAAATATGGATATGATTTTAAGATTATACTTTTTTAAATTATTTTTTGATAAACATGTGCTATCTTTGATATATGTTGATTGAATGATAGTTTGCAAACATTGAGTTAAAGAAATGCCAATAGGATTCCGCAAACTATTTGGTGTGATTATTCGTTTTTTTAAAGATCTCTTGTAAATATAATCTTTTATCAAATAGAAAATTTATCAAAATCAATTAAATATTTTTTACCTTTTTCCCATTTATGGGATATACATATAGTTATAAAGACTTTTTACCGGCTTATATGTGTATTCATCATTTAGTTATTTTCTAAAATACCAAGAAAAAAACAAAATAAATGAGGTTTTTAAATATATATATATATATATATACTTTTAGGAAAACACAAAAACACAAAAATTAGATCTCTTTAGGAATTTTCAAAATCAAGACCAAACAGTTAATTACTTAAATTTGGAAGATTTTCACAATTAAAAAGGACAAACAAATTAAAAATTTTACAAAAATCAAAATGAACTACGATGACCTAATTCCGGCTAGTAGATATATAGGCACCTGTGGGTAGTCACCACGATAAAAAACTCTAAGGATTTTTGGAAATAAAAAAAAAAATTTTGCAAATATATAAATTATTTTTCAAAAAAGATTAAAAATTAAAAAATGAAAAATATAAATTAAATATTTTTAGCCCATATGATTCAAGATTTCTAGAGCCCTTAAAAAGTCTAGATAACTGGTAATAATTTTAAAATAGCAGTCCCTGGATCCATCGATTTCTAATTTTTCATGCGGATTAGTGGCCGAACCAAAAATCAAACCACCCATTGATTTTTGGCTTTAGCTAGTGGCAACATCAATCTTTTTTTTTTTTTTTTTTTTGAAAATTAGGCTTTTTACAAAGACCCTACTGGTTCTTTGTCGAGTGTTCCGTATCAAGTAAATTGGTTTGAATGGATCAGTACCTTTAGGAGAATAGGAGCAAAATTCGAGCTCGACAACCACACAACATGAGCCTAATAATTATCTCTAAAGAATTTATTAGGTAATATTATCACCATTTTGCATTCTATCATGATTTAAGTCTCATAACTTGAAATTCTAGTAACCATATTGAATGTACTAAACCAAGAACATCTAACAAAAACTATAGCGCATCAAAATAATTCAAACTTCAAATGCTTTCAGTTGAACATAATTATTCTTTTTTAATTAACATGCATGACTTCTTCATAGTAATGGAACCTATCTCTTTACTTCAAATAACATCCATATCATCTTCAATAAGAAGTGTCTGCAGGTTAGACTTTCACATATTACAATGGGCAAATAGCCTCGGGTCTTAACTATGTATTAAACCAAAAATATTTTAGATTTTGTTATGTTTGATAGTATGAATTAAAATTTTTATAGTGTTTATATAGGATGCTTTGGCTCCTGTATAATAAATACTTTAGAATATGACTTCAGGATAGATTTAGGGTATTGAAATGTTATGTGTTACATGTTATTAGGACCACTTTCTAAAATATTATAATATATTATATTTGGTTATGCTTGATATAATTAATAAAAAAATTTTAGAGTGTTTGTATAGCATGCTACTATGACCTAGAAAGATTGAAGTACTTATAACAAATAGTTACAAAATTAAAAGAAATGATTGAGAAATAATAAGACAAGAGAAAGAAAAATATAATACAAAGAAGAAGAGCAAAACTGAATTGCAAACCTAATCATTTAGAAAAAGAATGAAATTTCAGTATGGTTCGGTTTGGTTAAATATTTTTTAGTCCTAGTATTACTTTATTAAGAGCTTTTTCCAAAAAATTTAGAGCCAAAACATGCTCAGTAAGTCAAACATAGGAATAGTCCAAACTTAAACTAAAACCGAACCACCAATTCCAGTCTCATTCTATGGAAAATAAATTTTAGTTTTTAATAAAATAAATTTTACAATTAAAATAATTAATGGGTCTAAAAGTATTAAAATATTTAACCAAATTTGTTAAACATTTTTTAGAATGCACATTTATGTATGTATATACATTATAGTTAGTAATATGAGATTGCAAAATACTTTAAAGAGTAAATATATATATATATATAATACAAATAATAGTATCACGTTATTGAGGAAATGAATTTTATTTTTAGAAGTTTATATAAACTAATTATATATGCTTTTAAGTTATATTTATTGTGTTGTTGATAATAACATATTAAAAATTATAAATTGGTCATAAATTTTACTATTCACATGAAATAGTTTAAACTCTTTTTTTTTTAACTCTTTTCGCTAATCAAGATTAGATAAAGCATAATTCTTTCTTTTTTAAAATAAAAATTTAGTGTGTTGGTTCTTTTAAATTTTTTAAACTCTTTTTGCTATAAGTTTATTAAATTTTATTATTTTAGGAAAAAATAATCATTTAAAACAAGAACCTAATAGCTACCGATTTAATTTTATATTTAGAAAAATAACTCTTTCTAGGTGATAAAATATATTTTACAATTGGTGCTCCATCATATTAGGCATCCTCGTATTAATGCTACTACATTTCATTTACATACGATATATGTATATCTATTTGGCAATACATTCAAAGGAACCATTTTATTATTATTTATATTTTTATCATATTTATTTACACTATTATATCTTTTTACATATACACATGTTTGTTGAATATATGGTGTTCAAAGTGTGTTTTGATAAGAAAATGAAATGCATAATTAATCACTTGATCATATTTAAGTTACACTTAATTAGTAAAACAAGTGTTCAATTTGTTTTGGATATGTCTGAACTTGTTTTGCTTTGTTTTTATTTATGTTTGCTATCATATCCTGATTCAAACACTTTTTAGACCTTGTTTTGTTTAGAATTTGTTAAACTTAAACATGAAAGTTGTAGATCTCTCTTTAATCTTTTCGTAGCATCTTGAATCACCTCAATCGGAGTCCAGATGAGAAAGTTATGATCAAAATACGAAATAGTATTGAGACTGGAATCAGGGCACTGTAGTATATTGGTCGGGCGGTAATATATGGTGTCTGAATGGTAGCTGGTTTGCTACTTTATTTTGCAGATAGCATCCAGATGGTAGGCCTACAGTGTTTAGACGGTAGTTGACAGAAAAATAGCCGTTGGAACCTCTCTTACACAACCGTTGGAGTTGTTTTTGCGAGTAACGGCTAAGAGGCTTGAAGATTTTATAAATACAAGTGTTTAGGATTTGTAGAGTATGTCTATAGCTTATTTATTACATATATCTCCTTGTAAACACTCTCTACATGAATTAATTGTAAATTGTGATACTTTGTAAGTGAGAGCCAAGTGTAGTGCTAGTTGCTTTGTAATTGCTATCCTTTATGAGGCACTACACTAAAAGAGTTGTGAGTAATTTGGTGAAGTCTTGAATTGAGTCTAGTGTGTTCAAGTTCGTAAAGACTTAACTCAAGCATTTTTTGTTGTTGTATGTTGAAGTGCTCTATTGAGGCAAATTTTTGTGGTGAAGTCTTCCATTGAGGGAGGCAATTGATGTGAATCATGGAGACTAGGGGGCAGACTAAACTCCACGTTAAAATCACAGTGCAAACTTTATTTTCCCTATCTCTTTATTTATTATTGTTGTTGTTGTGCATGAATTAGTCTTTGAGCTTAAAAAGAAAATCTTTTTTGGCGCATAATTCATATTCTTTAGGTATTACTTAGTTTCTACAATTGGTATCAGATCTAGGACTCTAGATAAGTGCTTAGTCGCATCTAGAGTTTAAGATCATGGCTAGTAACACCTTAAGTTTTATGGAAGGACAAGCAAATAAATAGACCACCTATCTTAACCGGAACAAATTATCATATTGGAAAATGTAGAATGAAGATTTTCTTAAAAGCTCAACATATTTTCTTTTGGGGTGTTATAGAGAATGGACCCATAGTTATTGAAGGCAAAAATGTATCAAATTATACTAAGGTTGAAAAAGAGAAAGTTCAATTAAATGAAGTTTCTATGAATATATTATTTTGTGGTTTAAATGAAAGTGATTTTAGTAGAATATGTACTTGTAATTCAGCTAAAGAAATTTGGGATAATTTAGAAAGTACTTATGAAGGCTTTACTAGAATGAAAGATGCAAAAATTAGCCTCTTTTGTGGAGAATTTGAAAATTTTAAAATAAAGGCTAATGAATCCATTGATGAAATACATGATAGATTCATAAATATTATGAATTAATTATCTATTCTTGGCAAGACATATACTAACTTGGAAATTAACTGCAAACTTCTTAGGTCCTTGCTAAGAGAATGGGAGGCGAAGAGGACCGCCATTGAAGAGGCACATAATTGAACATAATGAGCAAGGAAGAACTTCTTAGAACCCTTAAGACTCATGAAAGGATCAAAAAGCATAGAGAAGAGTCAACCAAGAAGGAAGTTGCGCTAAAAGCCTCTTGTACAAGCTCAAGTGAAGAAGAGGAAGAGAGTGAGAAGGATGATAAGGAGTTAGATGAGCTTACAAAGAAGTTCACCATGTTCTTGAAGGTGAATAAGAAGATGAAGAAAGATGATTATGACTCACAAAATCAAAAACGAAGACTATCGCATGCTTCAAATGCAATCAATTGGGACATATTTAACAATATTGCCTAATTGCAAGAAAAGGAAGTAAAGGAGGGAAGAAAGCATATATGGCCACTTGGAGCGATGAAGACTCATCCAAGTCGGATGAGATGTATTCTTGATGGCCATTAATTATGAGGTATGTTCAATTTCCTCACAAGTTTCTTATGATGAAATAGTTTATATGTCTGATAAAGCATGTAATGAGCTAGTGAAGATGAAAAAGAAAAATAACATGCTTAAATCACTAATAAAGAAAGTAGGAGATGAAATCGATTTTTAAAAATGAGTATGAAGAATTAAAATTGAAAATGAAAAGTTGCATGAAGAATTGAATTTTGAAATTGGACAACGATAAATTGAATGATAAAAATAAGAAGTTGAAAGGAAATAATGATGAGTTGAGTAAAATGAATGAAAATTTGAAAATCGAAAATGATTTGCTTGATCTTGAAGTTAAAAATTTTAATGGTGATGATAAAAGTGATGATAATGTTGCATGTACTAGTAGTAGCAATGAGGAAATTCTAAAAGAGCTATATGATTTAAGAATTGAAAATAAAAGGTTGAAAGCTAGCTTAAGTGACGCAAATGCTACCATAGCCAAATTCACTACGGAAGAAAACAATTTAAGTACTGTCCTTGGAAAGCAAAAAGTCTATTTTAACAAGTATAGAATTGGCTATGATTGGAATAATAGTTGCAAGAATCATAAGACTCAATTTGTAAAAGCAACTTGTGGTACTTATAACTATTGTGGCACTTATAACTATTGTGGCAAACTTGGTCATATTGAACACAATTGTGTAATAAGAAAAGCTATGCATTTAGGTCACACAACAAGTTTGTTTGGGTGCCAAGAAGGGAAATTCTCGTTCTGACTAACCAAAAAGGACCTAAGCAAAAATGGGTACCAAAAAGATTAATGTGTTTTATGTAGGAACCTAAAGAGGCTCCAAGGGCGAAAACAAGATATAATCTCATTTTGCTTGACTTTAATGGCTTGTACCCATGATGTTTATGCATATAATGTGTTGATGTGCTTAAGTGTGCAATTTTTCTATGTTTAGAAGTTTTGTGCATGCTTTGGGCTAAAAATGAGCTAAAATTGAGTTTAAAATGTATACAAATGCACTTTCACACTTTTGACGCCTAAATCATGTTTTATCATGCTTAATTGACTAAACAAACTTATATGTAAGTTCAAATTTGAATGAAAGTGCTTTTGGACAAATTTGTGCACACATTTAAGGAAAAATTATGCTTTTGATGAAAAATTATGCTTTTGATGACTAAAATGTGCACAAATTTAATGTGTGAACTCATGAGAGTTTGTTTAGTTCCAACATGCTTAATATACATTTTTAAACTTGCATGAAGTGTTGGATGTGCTTAAACATGAATCTTTAATGATATGTTGATTTTATGAATGAGTTGAACTAAATTTGTGCTAAAATTGGGCTTTGAATGCATGAAAATGGTTTTTTTTTTAATGGTTTTGATGCATAAACAATGTTTAGATATGTTTAATGTTACTTTCTATATTTATTTGAATGATTGAAAATGTTTGAAAAGCTTTTTAGACAAATTTGTGCACTCTTAAGAAACATATCATGCAATTTTTTACGAAACACTTGCATAAACTTATGGTTTGTAATGTTACATGGCTTGAAACCACTCAAACATGTCTAAAATATATTTTAGAACTTACATGTTGCTTGTGCATCTGTCTTTGTTTAGCATGTTTTGAGTTTTCCTTTTTGATGAGTCCATAAGAGAAGAAATATGTGCACAATTAACATGTTTTAGTATGTATGTGTGTGACATATTTAGAAATTAAGTCTAACTTGGAATTACTTTTAGTTAAGCATCAAATTTTTAGACTTATTTGCTAAAATTATTCTATAACATGGAAGCTTAATTGAGGGAGAGTATTAAATTGAGGAGAAGTTAATTGTGTATGATTGTCCTCATTAACAAGGGGGAGATTATTGAATATATGGTGTTCAAAGTATGTTTTGTTAAGGAAATGAAATGCACAATTAATCACTTGATCATATTTAAGTTACACTTAATTAGTAAAACAAGTGTTCAATTTGTTTTGGATATGTTTGAACTTGTTTTGCTTTGCTTTTTTATTTATGTTTGTTGTCATATTCTGATTCAAACACTTTTTAGACATTGTTTTGTTTAGAATTTGTTAAAGCTTAAACCATGAAAGTTGTAGATCTCTCTTTAATCTTTACGTGCATCTTGAATTATCTCAATCGGAGTCCGGATGAGAAAGTTATTATCAAAATGAGAAAATATCGAGGTTGGAATTAGGACACTGCAGCACACCTGTCGGACGGTAATATATGGCATCCGGACGTAGCTGGTTTGATGCTCTGTTTTGTAGATAGCATCAAGACGTAGGCATGCGCATCGGACTAGTTGATAGAAAAATAGTGTTGGAGCCTCTCTTACTCAACCGTTAGAGTTGTGTTTTGTGAGTAACGGCTAGGAGGCTTGAAGATTATAAATATAAGTATTTGGGGTCTTGTAGAGTAGGTCTAGAGCTTATTTATTGCATATATCTCCTTGTAAACACTTTACATGAATTAATTGTAAATTGTGATACTTTGTAAATTAAGTCAAGTGTAGTGCTAGTTGCTTTGTAATTGATATCCTTTGTGAGGCACTACACTAAAGAGTCATGAGTAATTTGGTTAAGTCTTGAATTGAGTCTATGTGTTCAAGTTTGTAAAGACTCAACTCAAGCATTTTTTTTTTTTTTTTTGTGTGTTGAAGTCCTCTATTGAGGCAAATTTTTGTGGTGAATAAAGTGGTCGTCCATTAAGGCAAGCAATTGTTGTGATCATGGAGACTAGAGAGTAACCAAACTCCACGTTAAAAAGCGGTGCAAACTTTCCTTTCCCTATCTCTTTATTTATTATTGTTGTTGTTATGCATGAATTAATCTTTGAGCTTAAAAAGAAGATCTTTTTAGTGCATAATCCATATTATTTAGGTTACTTAGTTTCTACAATGTTTTTTTATTTCCATTTAGCATTAACAAAATAAAAAGAAGTCGAATGAACTAACCTGTAGAGATCACATGGTTGAAAGTTGGGTAGGTGATGATTTAAAAACATATATGATAAATAATGGCAAAAAATGTAAAGTAAAGCACACACAAGATTTTTGTGGAAACCTAGAGGGAAAAACCAGGCAAAAAAGGAATTCACTAATGTTGAAGAAAGAGTACAAGAGGAAGTATATATAAGATCTGGTTTGATCTAATTTCAATTTCAACTCATAACCCTGACAAAGCAACACACAAACAAATGTGTAAGTCAGCTCAAAGGTCAACAATTCAAAGGGCATCATTTTAATCCAATGCTGGCTAAAGGCGGCGTAGACAAAGTAGGTTGGCAGCTTTAGGGCCAGTCTTGCCATAAGTCTACTCTTAGAAATAATTTCTATACCGCTTCAAGGTTGGTAGTGTATAAATAAAGGCCGACGGCCTAGGATCCAAAGCTAATAGCTTACATGGATTTGGGTCACACATCCAACAATCTCTACCTTGACACGAATTCAATAGCAAAAATACACAAAACTCCAATCTTCCACACAAAAAACAAAACATTCTCCTCTTGTTCTATGAACCCTTAAAGGGGATAAATTAATATCAAATACTAACCAAGTCCAGACAGTACTCAAACTTGGCTATAGGAAGTGTCTTAGTCATCATATCAAGATTATCTTAAGTACTGACTTTGCTTATAGTAATATCACCATAAGTAATAATATCACGAATAAAGTGATATCTAACATAATGTGCTTTGTTTCTCATGAAACATCTGATCTTTGGTAAGATAGATTGCACTCTAACTGTCACAGTAGTCTTCAAGTCATCATTGGTTTCACCAAATAAACCCTATGACCAAATAGCTTCTTTAAAAGCTTCTGTAATAGCCATATCTTTAGCTTCAATAGTGGATAGAGCAACTGTAGCTTGCAAAGTGTCTTTCCAACTGATAGCACAATCACTAAGAGTAAAAATATACCTTGCGAGTGATCTTCTTTTATCAAAATCTTCAGTAAAATCAGAATCAACAAACCCAATAATTCCATCTCTAATTCTACCAAATCATAGACAAACATTAGCTATACCTCTTAAGCATTTGAAAATTTACTAAACTACTCTCCAATGTTTCTTATCAGGATTTTCCATATATCTACTGATAATACTCATGGCATATGACAAATCTAGACGTATACAGACTATAGTATACATAAGAGATCCTACAGCACTAAAATATGGAACCCTTAACATATAGTCAAGCTCATCATTTAATTATGGAGACGAAGTAGATGAAAATCCAAAATGAGCTACAAAAGGAGTACTAATAGGCTTAGCATTCTTTATATTAAACCTGCAAAGAACCTTCTCAATATACCCCATTTGAATTAGGTGCAATGCACTTGCTTTTCCCTCTCTTAAAATTTCCATCACAAGTACCTTCTTTACTACTCCCAAGTTTATTTCAAACTCTTTACTCAACTAAATTTTAACATTTTCAATCTCTCCTCTATCCTTGGCTGCTATCAACATGTCATTAAGTACAAGAATATATAAATGATCCATCACTATATTTCTTGAAATAGACACAACTATCAAAATTGCTCTCTCTTAAAATCATGAGAAGTCATAAAAGAATCAAACCTCTTGGACCATTGTTTGGGTGATTACTTCAAACCATAAAGCAAGTTGTTTGATATGCAAACATGGTCTTCCTTTCCTAAGACCACAAAGTTTTCTAGCTATTGCATATAGATATCTTCCTTCAAGCTCTCCATGTAGGAAAGTTATCTTTACATCTAATGTTCAAGCTCAAGTTTTTGCATAGCTACAATACTAAGGAAGGCTCGAATCAAGCTTGTTTTACAATAGGAGAAAACACATCAGTAAAATCTATACCTAGTACCTGAATGTAGCCTTTTGTAACAAGTCTTACTTTGTATTTGGGTTCTTCAACTTATGATGTTTCTTCTTTCTTCTTGAATACCCATTTACACCGAACAATCTTCTTCCCTTTAGGAAGCTTCATTAAATCTCATGTGCCATTTTATGAAGAGATTCGATCTCCTTTTGCACAGCAATCATTCACTTACAGAATCATCACAACTAATAGTCTCTGAGTTAGTAGATGGCTTCATATTAGAATCTATGTCCTCTACTACATTGAGAGCATAAGCAACAAGATTTGCCTCTGCATGTCTCTGAGGAGGCTTAACTTCTCTCCTAGATCTATCTTTAAATAGAATACTACGACTGTGGTGGTGTAAAAGCAGGCTGAGAAGTAGCTTCAGTGTAGAACATGAATCAATTTCAAACTCCACCTGTATGCTTGATTTTTACTGTGCTTTATCAGATGAAGTGTTAGAAGACAAGTCATGTAACATAGCTGTTTCATAAAAAATGAAATCTCTACTGATAATGACTTTCTTCAATTTAAGACACCACAACTTATATCCCTTGACACTAGGCTTAAAACAAAGGAATATACATTTCGGAGATCTAGGCTCAAGTTTCCATTATCAACATGAGCATATGCAGGACATCCAAAAAATCTTCAATTCAAATAATTAGCAAGAGTACTAGACCACACCTCTGGTGGAGTCTTCTTCTTAATTGCAGTTGATAGAGACCTATTAATCAAAAAACATTTTGTAGAAGCTGCTTCAGCTCAGAATGACTTTGGTAACTGAGTATTAAAAAGCATACATCTGACTTTTTCCATAATAATTCTATTCATCCATTTTGTTACCCTGTTTTGTTAGGTGTATTAGGAATTGTTGAATGCCTTACAATTCCCTTACTTGCACAGAACATTAAAACTAGAAGAACAGAACTCTAAACCATTATCAATGCGAAGATGCTTTACTTGTTTCCTTGTTTGTTTTTCAATCATCGTCTTCTACTCTTTAAATGTGGTTAAAACATCACTCTTCTGTTTCAAGAAAAATACCTAAACTTTTCTAGAGAAATCATCAATGATAGTTAACATGTAAATAACACCTCCACTAGAAGGTACTCTAGATGGTCCCCAAAGATTAAAATGGATGTAATCAAGGGTACCATTTGTATTATGAGTACCTGTGGTGAATCTGACTCCTTTTCTTCCCAAAAATGTTGTGTTCACAAAATTTTAATTTGCTGATGCCTTGTCCATCAAGAATTCATCTACTACTCAATCCAGCCATATCGGCTTGACTCATATGCCCTAGATGCATACGCCAAAGTCTAGTAGTATCTTCATCTAACAAAAAAAAGAAGTGACGGCTGCATTACCTGTAACCATAGAACCCTGCAAAACATATAAGTTGGCATTCTTTTTTTGTCCCTTCATCACCACAAGAGATCCCTTACTGACCTTCAGAACTCTACGTTCACTTGTGTATTTGTGCCCTTTAGAATCAAGAGTACTCAAAGAAATCAAATTTCTTTTCAAATCAAGCACATGTCTTTCATCACCAAGAGTCCTAACAATACTATCAAACATTTTAATTTTGATAATATCAATACCTACAACTCTGCAAGAAGCATTATTACCTAACAGGACAACATCTTTGGATACCTTTTCATATGTTGAAAACTAGTCCCGATTGGGACACATAAGAAAAATACAACCAGGATTAAGAATCCACTCCTCACTAGTCTGAGGATCATCATTAGAAGCAACAAGAAGTTCTCCACCATTGTGGTCTTCAACTACATCAGCTTCACCAGAATTTTCTGGTTGTTTTCCCTTTTGACTTTCAGCAACTCTCTTATTCTTGTTTTATAATTTATAATATTCATATTTGATGTGTCATTTCTTCTTGCCATACCTGCAGATCTTTTCCTTATTTGCTGATTTTGATCTTCCCCTTGAATTATCACTAGAATTGCGATCTTGATTCCTACCATGTGTAGTAAGCCTTTTTGTCTAAGGTCAGGTCTAATTACAAGATGTGTCATCTTCTTAAATGAGCCTAAAGCTTCATATAATTTATCTATGGTAAGAGAATCATGACTATATAAAATAGTATCTCTAAAAGTTGAATAGGAGGAGGCAGAGAACACAACAAAATCAAAGCTAAATCCTCTTTATCATACTTAACCTCCAAAGTTTCCAAATCAGAAATAATTTCTTTAAAAGTGGTTAAGTGATCATTTAAAGACCCAGCTTCCGCCAAACGATGTGAATATGGTTGCTGCTTAAAAAGCAATTTACTAGTCAAACTTTTTGCCATACACAATTGCTCCAATTTTAACCATAACGCAGTAGTTGTTTTCTCCTTCAACACATCCTGGAAAATTTGATTTAATAAATGAAGATGAATTTGAGAAAAGCTTTTCCAATCCTTACGTTGTTTTTCTTCTAGTGACCATAGCGAAGGCATTTTATTAAACCCTAATAATGCATCATCCAAATCCATCTGCACAAGAACCGCTCACATCTTGACATGCCATAATGAAAATCTTGTTGCAATCCAATAATGAAATATCATATTTCAAGGATAGCATTGTAGAGAAAACAAAACCAAACTTTTTAGCTCTAATACCAGTTTGTTGGAAACAGATATGATAAACAATGACAAAAAATGCAAAGTAAAGTACACACAAGATTTATGTGGAAACCTCAGACGGGAAAAACCACAGGCAGAGGAGGAATTCATTAATGTTGATGAACGTATAAGAGGATGTGTATACAAATCTAATCTAATCTAATTTCAATTTCAACTCATAACCCTAACAAAACAACAAACAAACAAATATATATATTGTGTAAGTTGGCTCAAAGGCCGGTAGTTCAAAAGGCATCACTTTTACTCCAACGTCGGCTAAAGTCCGGTGACTTTGATAGATAGGCCGACGGCTTTGAGGCCAACCTTGCCAAAAGTCTGCTCTTGAAAATAATTTCTACACCACTTCAAGGCCGACGGTGTATCCAAAGTTGGCAACTTACATGGATTTGGGTCACACATCCATCAATTTGTTATGATGCCAGTGTGAGGTTGGAAAATCTCACATGGGAAATATAAGGCTTTTGTGAATGATTTATAAGAGAAGAGATTCATTAATCTAATATATTAAGGTTTTGGATTATAGAGAGTACCAAACCCATTTGTGTATTTCTTCATAAGGTCCATTTGAAGAATTTCTCCTCGTTAAATGCTTACTCATCTTCCTAACGATTGGTATCAAAGCCGATAGTTTGGCTAGGAAACTCCCATGGTTGACCGTCAATGTGAAAAGAAGAGTTTTGTGGTATGAACCGTTCATAAAACCCTTCATTATGATGAGTAGCTAGAGGGCAAACTACACACAAAACGATTTAATTAAGTCAATTTGACAAACTTTTATTGAGGAGTAGTATGACCTAACCCATATGGAGATTCACACTTGAATGTGAGATTTGTTATGATGCAAGTGTAAGGTTAGAAAAATCATATATTGGAAATATGGGACTTATATGAATGATTTAGAAGAGGAAAAATTCATTTACCTACTATCTTAAAATTTTAAGTTATAGATAGTGTCAAGCTAATTTATGTATTTTTTTCATAAGGTCCATTTGAAATATTTCTCTTCAACGGGCTTTCTCCTCTTCTTAACATAATGGATCGGTGGCTGGCTAGACTTGGGTCTACAAAGAACAAATAGTCGCTGATGATTAGGGGTTGAACGACAAAGATCGGTGGTTTCGGAGAAGATAGCCACTCCTCGAACTATCGGTCGGCGGTGGTTACTGAGGCAACTTCGAAGTTGAATTGAGCTACCAACTGAAAGATTACACTTCTCCAAATCTCGCTGAGGCAATGATCTTTGCTGATTCTACCTGCCAAAGTGTAAATTCGAAAAAGAATTCCAAATTTTGCTGAAGAAACACAAACAAGATTAGTGCGTGTACGAGCGAATTCGTGTATTTCTATTTGTTGTGGATATCTCGGATGAAGCGAAGGGCCTCTATTTATACTTGTGAGAGCTTAATTCGAAATGGGAAGTCTTTGATTTGGTCAAAAATCAATCTTTACATTATGACCGGTTTGATGATGATTGGGTTCAATTTCCTCTTGATATGATCGAGAATGAATAAATATCTTTGTCGAAAATAGAAAACTCGTATGACTCCCCGTCATTTAGTTCATGAAACCATGGTCGAAATTAATTTTTCCCGAATATTTACAGATCATTTTATACTCTTTTTCATTATTATTTTGACCCAATTTGCTATCAATTTAAATCTTTGCCGCGTCTTTAATATGCGTATGTGATTATTTTGCAAAGATATGATGGAAAATGGGGTCAAAACATAGCAAGAAATGAGCTTCACGGGATAAAATACCATGTACGTTACAGCACTTTGGAGCTTCAACCCAGGGAAGAAGATGAACTTTGTTGACTGATCAATGACCAACCAACACATGCCACGTGGCGGGTCAACATTCATGCTGTGAAGAATAATTGGCACGACATGAAATAGTTATTTTAAATTGAATTGAAGCACGATCTCATAAAATTAGATAATATTTTACGAATAAAAAATTGAGCTAATTAATAAAAATAATTTTTAGGATTTGATTCACTTTGATAATATAAGTGTCTATAAAATAGGTCATTTGAATTTAATTGTCTATTTTGTGATATTCAAACCTTTGGATAAATTGTATCATGTGTAAAAATATTTTTATCAAGAGGTTATATATTTTATCGCATATGCTATTTAGATTTTCATTCATTGTTTCAAATGGATTCAACCATTCAACGTCTTTTTTATTTTTTAATACTTTTTTAAATTTTAAATTTTTTTATATTTTTTTTTTAGTTTTTGTATTTTTTTCGTTAAGTTAAAACTATGATTATCTTATGATACAGGAAGGAAAAATAGGGTATCTATAATAAGTTAAAATATATTTAATTGGGTGTGTGTATTTGTTCTTAAAACAAAAAATTCCTATACAAAAGATTCAAATTTCAACTTCGTTTGTACAATGATAAACTTCCTTAAAACCATTAAGAATATAAAAAAAGAAAGGATAAAATGGGGTGTTTATATAATATTGCAATGATATGACTAATAAGAATTAAAAAATATATAAAAATTAATTGTAATAGTATTTCTATTAACACCTATAATTGTTATAGATTTGAAATACATGAGTTGCGTAAAAAGTGAATGAAATTAAAAAACAAGCCTGAAAGCCCATAAAAAGAACTCATTAAAGGCATAGACTATCTAGCCTACAAACTAACTATTAGAATTCTTAGTATAATAACTTTTACAGTTACTTTAATGATCCAATTACAAAATCATGAGAAATCAAACTTTAAACTCTCAAACTTACGTCAAACTATAGACATTTCTATCTGATTTAAGGTTCAAATCAAGACACAGATTTGCATTAGCTGCTACTGTGTGTGGCTTGAAAGGTTTTTGATATATCCACTGTCCAAGGTTGATCTATAGCCACTCTACGGTTCCCTATTTAATAGTGCTGGTGTTATCTGGCATCAGTTTTCCAACAGTAAGAGATCCAAGACATAACACTTTTGTTGAAACAAATGCTAAAGTGGAACTGCTATGAGATAAATAATTACCAGCACTGCCTTTCTGATAAGCTTCATGCATTAGCATTTTAGCTGCTACTTCTGAATCTTGAATAGCCTTAATCGTGGAAACAGCCTCCTCATTTGTGACCACACCCCAAAGTCCATCACTAGCAAGTATAAGAAACTCCAGTAAGCTATCAATTTTCTCCTCCTGAATTTCAGCATCAGCCGCAACAAATTGCTTCAATGGCCTACAACCAAAATCCACCAACTCTCCATGAGCCAACTTATGGAACCAGCCCACCAGCATCTTCAATCCGTTTTCACTCATCAGTTTGATCAAGGTTGTGGTCCCGGGATACAGCAATTGCTTGGCCACCTCTGCATATAACAGCTCTAGAATCTCCTATACGTTTGCACCAAGCAGTCGGTCACCCATGAGAATAGCTACGGATGCAGTTGATCCGGCATCATTGTACTGGTTGGTTTCTAAGTTTAGAAATTCCGAGTCTGTATGACTCTATGCATCTACCATAGCTGATCTAGTATCAGGTGTAAAATTTGGATGCCTGATTAAATTGTTGAAAAAATTCAGCAGCTCTTACATTTCCGTGACCATCAAAATCTCCAAATAGTACAACAATCTCTCCATCAACACCATCAACTTTTGTCTCGTTAAAATCTTCCATTAAAGTGCATATGCCTGGAGAACTCACATATCCACAACTCATTTTGCCATTATGGCTACATCCTCCACCGCTCACCATGCTTGAAACTGACAAATTTGATTTCAAATAGCCTAGGTTCAATTGAATTGAATTCCTTAAATCAAAGGCAATACTTCCTTTGATCAATAAATGAAAGATGAACTATCATACAAGTTGATATTTTTCTCTAATTGGTACCAAACATACTTAAAACTTGTCTTATTGGTGTTCTTTAATATTCATATAACATCAGGCTAAATCCCTAAGAAGGGCAGAAATGTAATGCCATAATAAGAAGCGAATATTAATACTCTACTGTTGCAAAATTAAAAAAAAAAAAAAAAAAAAAAAAAAAAAAAAAAAAACAGAAGTAAAAGTTAAATTGCTAAAACTTCTATTATTATTATTATTCACTATTGTAATAAAGCGTCTAAAGTTTTATCTTAAGCAACAGGGTGTCAAAACTACTCAACGCAATACCAAATATAAATTAAAGTCAGCTTTACAACCGACAATATCTACTTCACTCGTACGTGGTAATGAACATGAAAAATTGTAACATCAAGAATTATATAGTCTTGATCACCATCCTATTACTAGTTTTTACATCGGTCGCGGTTTAGGCCAATTCGAAAACTTTGTACAAGTAGCACATTTCTGGAAGTAATGCTTACTTCAACCCATGCTACCAATGGAGCTAGGATCAAAACAGAGGAGGTGAATCGGTCATGTTGTAAACGGAGAGGATCCATTTCAAAGGAGTCGTTTTAGGTTTGAAGTGAAAGAACAATGAACACCCTTGTTTTTGCAAATACGAAAATAGAGTAAGAGGAGCTCCAACACCAATCGGATTCCTCCTACAAATCACGGGGTGTTCTCAAATTGTTTTTTTTTTTTTTTTTTTTTACAACTGCCTATCCATACACTAGCTAAAAGTTTAAGCTTACAACTTTTTGAAAGACATAAGTTCAGATTGCATCTTTAATTAAGGAAGCCAAACATTCCTAGCCAACCACATTACATGCATCATATAATTATTTATACAGCATCACACATCATTTAGTTTTGTTTACGCACATACAATAAGGGCAGTTAACGATAAAGATAATAACAGTAATAAAAAGTGCAAGCCACTCAAGATAACAAATCCGTAGAACTTACACCTTCAATCACACACCTCGCAGCTAATAATTCGTTTCGCTCTCATGAGAAATTTCTAGTGTGGAACTTGGGAGGAGCTGTTCTTTCTTGTCATCTTTGCCTTACATTATGAAATTATCACTGGCAACTTCTTTAATGGTTTTCTCACCTTGAAGCACACTCACCACTTCAGACATTGATGGCCTTAGAGTATGTGATAGGCTTGTGCACCTCATTGCTAGGAATAAAACTGATTTAGCCTGATGGTATGACTTTCTGTCACGCAGACATTCCCTCAAATCTGGGTCCACCAAGTCCATGATCTTTCCATTCTTATCAAGGCATATGCCTACAAATTATGTACAGAAGAATATTATACTCTTGAATAGGAATATGTTCAAAGGAGAATATTGAATTTTTACGATTTCTTCGATTCAGTGAACCTCCACTCTAATCTCTTTAAATTCTCAAACATTTTAAAGTTTCTTCCGATCAATCTATATATCTTCTCATGTTCCTTAGAGAAAATGGTTGTGTACCTATAGTTGGGGTAATTTCAGCCACAAATTGCCCAACATATGAGGTATGTATTTGTACTTATCTTTTTCTTTTCCTTCCCCTCTATTTTAGTGTGACTTCTCTTTGTATCCCCTTATATTTTAACACTTGTATATATATATATATATATATATAACACAATGGTAATTATTTTAAAAACTATCCATATCATATATATATATATATAATACATATAGTGTGTATTATTTATTAAATATGTTTTCCACATCCCATACGTGAACATGAAGTCTCTTAAAAACTCATCTCATCGATGCTTATTTTCATGTTCGTTGTGAAAATATTTTACAAAGAGAATCTTAATGGATTTTGCATCTGATAATGAACTGCATTTGAACAGCAAGTGCCAAAAGTCGACCTCAAGTGTTGTATAAACAAAGCACGTATTGAGTAATGAAATTTTAGACTCCATCCACTTAAGAATTTTCCTTTTTCTGCCATGGTGTCTATCTTCACTGGATAAGACAACTTGAATTGAAGGCGAATGTGGGTGACTACATTTCAAGCAATTCGGGATAACCAATGACACAACTTTTTTTTATTTTTTTTAAATATTTTAATCAGAGATAAATGCAGAATCATGTTAATAGGAACTGGACTTACCTTATCTATGCCAATACTAGATTTACCTATGAAAAATCTTCCTATCATTGTAATTCTATATTTGATATATTTTTATTAATTTCATAAATAAAATTTAACTTTATCATTATTAGATGTGAGAGAGAGAGAGAGAGAGAGAGAGAGATTTATTAGGAAACAAAAAAATAAATGCAAATTGAAAAAAGAAATGAGTTTGAGGAGAACTACACTTGAGCCTCCATTTTATACACTTAGTCATATTTTAATAATTAAGCTTTTTCAAACTTGGCCAAAGCCCTCTTCATCAACCCATGATTTCAATCAAAGTTGTAAATAAGTCGAGTCCATACAGTATCAAACTCGAACTCGACTTGAATAAAAAAATTGAAACTTGAACTCGATTTCAATCAAGTTTTGATTTTTAAACTGGAACTCGACTCGATTTAATACTCAATAAGCATGAACTCGACTCCAATTAAATTTGATTATTATTTTAGATATTGATTTAACTATAAAAAATATTTAATACTCAATAAGTTCAAACTCAACTCGACTCAATTTAATATTCTATTAAGCTTTCAAACTCACCGAGCTTAGTATTTTAAAGCTCAAACTCGAGCTTGGTAGCTATTCGAGTAGCTCAAACTCAAGCTTGGTAGCTACTCGAGTAGTTAGAACTCGAGCTCAACTCAACTGTAAATGAGTTGAATTCAAGCTTTCGTTAAATTGAACTCGAGTAATTAACAAACTTTTTCAACTCACTTACAACCCTAATTTCAAAGGGTAACATAACGACTCATAATTAAGGCACTAAAATAATAGCAATCTAAACAGTTTGAAATACCTACCATAGGTTTTCTTTTTTTTTTTTTTTTTTCTCCTTAATCAAAAGGTTGAATGATATCTCTTGGAAAATATGTTCATGCAAAAGCAGCAAAAAAAAAGAAAAAGACAAAGGAAAAATTCTTACCTTTTCCAGTAAAAACTCTAGCCCCATTCCTTCTATATATTGTGCATTTTTCTTTCCACTAATAATTTCAAGCAAAACCACTCCAAAACTATAGACATCAGCTTTATGCGTCAAGATTTGTTGTACTTCATATTCAGGTGCCATATAACCACTGTAAAAATAAAAAAATTAAAAGAAAAAACAAAAAAAGGTATGCAAGAGGCTAGTTTATAGACCTAATAGTGCTATTAATGCTTTGATACTTACGTTGTGCCTCCAACCTTGACAGCTGTGAATGGATCATCTTCTATATAGACTTGTGCTAGTCCAAAATCAGAGATTTTTGCATTTAATTCACCATCAAATAAAATATTTGTGGCTTTAATATCCCCATGAATCATGCTGTGGTGGGTCTCTTCATGGAGAAACTTTAAAGCTATAGAGATATCTTTGCAAATTTTGTATCTAACTTTCCAATTGAGTTTTGATTTTGAATTTGGATCTACAAATCACCATATTTACTATGTTAGACATAGTTATCATATAAATAAAAGTAGAACCGAAATCTCAAGGCATAAACCAAACTATATGAGTATTGAAAGGAAAAACAGTTGGAAAACCATTCAATCAATATATAAATGTGACGTGCGTCTGGAACTTCGACCACCAAAACCTGCAAATAAAATTGGGAGAACAGCCAAAGCAACGTTCTTTCTCTTAATAATATGACTAAAGGGCAAAATAAATCCCTCGCTATAGCAATTGTAATTTATTAAGATTAAAGGATTTTTTCATAATTATAGCATTAATACAAATAACATAGCAATGGAAATATATAATGAATTATGCCATACCAAATAAGACATCAGCAAGAGATTTGTTTTCCATGTATTGATATATTAATAGATGATAACCATGGCTAGAATAACCATCGAGTAATTCGATAAAATTCTTATGGTTTAAGGATTTTAAGGCATCGAGTTGACGTTTAAACACTTCAACTCCTTGCTTTGATCGAAGAGATAGCTTCTTCACAGCAATAACTTCACAAGCTATTTCAACCTGAGATCACATGAAATTCATAAGCAAACAGTTGTAATTACATTATATTTGGAAAATTTTTCACTTACACTATAGTCTATTGTCAAAAGCAAAGAATATAACAACAGATTTTTTTTTTTATTTTATATTCATATATATATTTAAGAGTTTTTTGAGTGATGGACGTTGAAATTGAGAAGGATTAATCAGCAGCGTTGTCCAATGATGAGGAAAGAGTTACAAAAAAGGTGAAGAGTAAAGAAATGATGCTGATGAAATCTTGGATGAATGGCAATGTTCTTTAAGGAGATTCTATTAAATAAGACGGGGGATGGAAAATGAAATGAGGAGATTTTTGAAGATTTTGAAGTTAAAGGAAGATGATGTCCAAATTGTTGTCGAAGGTGATATGCCAACTGTCTCGTTTTCTAATAAGGTCAAGAGGCTAATGATGCGAGCTATGGACAATACTGTGGTGGTACGCCAGCTGAGTAAACATATTGGATATAGGGCTCTTTACAATAGAGTGATGAGTCCTTAGCAGCCAAAAGGTGGTGTGAAGATTATCAACTTGGATAATGGGTATTATTTGTTTAGGTTACCTAATTCAAATGACAATAATGCTGCCTTGTTAGAGCATCCGTGGACTATGATGGGTCATTACCCAATAGCGCAACCATGGACACCTAATTTTAATACAAAAGATGAAAGTTTGTCGACAATTGTTACATGGGTTTGTTTTTTAGGTCTTCCTCTATAGTACTACTAAAAGGGTATCTTAAGGGCTATTCGGAAGACGATTGATAGATTTATTAGAATGGATTATAATACAGCTAATTCTCAAAGAGGAAAATATGCGAGAATGGCTAGGGAGCTAGGCCTTATAAAACCATTGGTATCCAGAATTTGTATTGACTGGGAGTCCAAAAGGTGGCGTATGAGGAGTTTCCATTTATCTATTATAAGTGTGGCAAGTACAGTCATGTTAGCGATATGTGTTTTATAATAAAATCATCTGCTATTGAAGGTAGAGAAACAAAAGGGATTACAGATGAAGGAGAAGCGGTGCCAACTGATGAAAGGTATTTGACCGACGGTGGTGTTGAGGAGGACAAACTTGGACCTTAGTCCATGCCGCTAAACGAGGAAAGAAAGCTAAGAATAAGGAAAGTAATGTCACTAATACAGGAGTTTCTAAAAAACTAGAAAATGAAGGATTTAATACTAGATTTAATATCCTGGCAAATTTGGAGGAAGACAATGCAAATCTAGAGGAGAGAAATGTGGAGACTGATTTAGTTACTCTAAAAGGTAACCCAGTAAAGTCAACCAATGTCTTTCATAGCGAATCTTCTAAATAGGGAAAGAATGATAAAGGCAGAACTGTTGAGAATGTGCAGGTTGACCAAGTGGATTTGAAGGTTAGACAAAAAGCTATATCAAAAGGAAAAGAGAATGTTAATCCAAATAATGGGACAAATATGTCTACTTTAGGCAGAAAGGTTAAACAACCCAGATCAAAATAATGAGGCTAGGCCCCCAGACCATAAGAGGACCACTTAAAATAAGGACTCAATATTGGACTCTAACAAACATTCAGTAGTGGTAATAAAAAATCTAATGGTGGCAAGAAAGGAAAGGGATATGTTATGTTCTATGTCGTCATTGTTCCTATTCAACCATCTATCCTTCATCGATCTGATGATTTCGACAAGCCCCCAAACAAGTTAAAGACTGTTAATGCTAGGAGAAAACTAAAGGTTAGACAGAAAGCGACCAAAGTCTTAGCTAAAGGTAATAGTAAGAAAATAGTTAAGAATGTGAATGAATATTTTGACACTAAAGAGGTAGAGATTAGCTCAATCAACTCAGAAGATTATCATGAAGTAGATATTGCTTTAGAGTTGTAAGATGTTCCAATGAGGATTTGCTTTTTTTTCCCTTTGCATTATTATTTTCTTCATGATGAGTCCCATTATTATGTGGAATTGTTAAGCAGTGGCCAAAGCTGGGCTACATAGACTAGTAAAGTCATTAGAGTAGATGTAAAAGGTGTGTATGCTGGTTCTTTTGAAAAATAGAATTAGTGGAGTCCAAGCTAAATCACAAATAAGGAAGTTGGGTTTCAATTTCGCCAAGAGAGTAGAGGCAAAGGGCTTTTTGGGAGGGATATGGATTCTATGGAAAGAGAGGATTAAGGTTGATATTTAAAAAATGATTGGCATTTTATTCATACTAAAATTTTTGTTGGTATTACTATTCTTTTTTTAGCACTTTTGTTTATGGAAGTCCAATTTCATGGATCAGAAGGGAGTTGTGGACTAAATTGAATCATTTATCGATAAGTATTGAAGAACCGTAATTAATTTATGATGAATTCAATACAATTGTAAATCCTATTGAGAAGTTTAATATAGCAAGTAGACCTGTAGTAGGATGTAAAAGATTTGCATTGTGGATTAACCTTAATGAGTTGATGGATTTGGATTACATTGGTGCAAAATTCACATGGTCAAGAGGTTTATGTAAAGCAAGGCCAGGCAAAGATTTTGTAAATGCGAAATGGATGGATCTGTTTGAGACTTCTTCATTAAGACATTTAGCTAGGATACACTCGGATCACACTCTTCTCTTGCTAAATTTTCAACAAAAAAGGTGCCCAAATTGGTCACTCTAAATGTTTTCGTTATCTATCTGCATGGACCACGAATCCTATTTGGGAAACCTTTCTCACTGCTAATTGGAATTTGAGTATGTCGTTTCAAGAGAATATTAAGATGTTTACTTATAAAGTTGCTACCTGGAATACTGGTACATTCAACAATATCTTCCAAACAAAGAAGAAACTTATGGCCAAGTTAATTAGCTGGAATCCAAAAAGCACTAATGCCACATTCCACAGACAATTTAAAAATATTGAAAGTATCAATAAGAGAAGAGTTAGAGAGAACATTGTTTCAAGAAGAGCTTCCTTGGTAGCAAAGAATAGGAGCTTGGTGGCTTGCTTAAGGGGACAAGAATTTTGCATTTTTTTTCACTCAAAAGCCAATGTTAGTGGTAAAAGGAATAAAGTGAGCCAGATTGACTTAGGTGATGGGGTCTGGTGTACTGATTAGAGGGTGATTGGTAGTGAAGCAGCAAATTTCTTCGAACATGTTTATATAAGTGATTCAGGTAATGGGCTGCCGTTTTTTGTTAAAGGGTGCTTTCAAACATCATCTTCAAATCAACTAAGTTTTTTTAACCAAATCTATTCATGATGAGGAAGTGTGGAAGGCAACAGCTGATAAAACCTAATAAGGCGCCTTGCGTAGATGGTTATAATGCTCATTTTTATCAATGCAATTAGGAAATTGTGGCTTGTGGGGCAGACAATTTGTGATATGGTGAGAAAAGTTTTTTATATAGGTGAGGTTGATCCTAAAATTAACAAAACTCTAATTTGTTGATAAAGTCATATTTTACTCAACTTTTCAATGATCAAATCATGTTTATCTATTATAGATTTTATAGAAATCATATGAAAATGGTATTTAAGTGTACTTAAATTGTTATTGCTGGTCATTGAATGACTTATAAAACAAACACAAGCATTGGAGGAGAAGTTTGCTACAAATTTGGCAAAAGAAACAAAGTAGGTCAGCTTTAAACAAAGCAACACCGCTAGCCTACATTGTAAAGCATTCAACTCCAGCTCAACGAAAAGTAACGCTGCCAACATTCAGCAGAAGAACTTCATCAGCTTTAAAAATTTTCAATATATGCCTACAAAATCAAGCCCTACTCCACCGGACTTGACCCGGTGTAACATGTGCACGGAATTGGAATTTTTAAAGCCGGGTACAACACTACCAATGTAGCATTGAAATTAAGCTAGCTTTATATATTTTGAATGAACACCAGCTCCTGGGAATTTTACGCCACCGGTGTTGAGCCAGCATACACACAAAAATTGCTCTTGGAAATCAAATTCTTGAACAAACATCGGCTAAACAAAAATGTACATTGTCGTTGTACAATGAAACGTTGCCAGTGTATGTCCTGCATTACTTCTTCAGTATAGATGCATCCTTTTGTTGATTTTTGAGAGAGAAGACACAAGTGTGAAGAAATCCTAGGCACAAAAATTGCTCCTCTCTCCATTATTCTTAGATCTAGGTTAGGGATAAAACACTATTTTTCTTTTCTTGTTAATTTGATATCAGCTTCCATACTGGGATTCAAGCGGAAGACATCATTTGGGATTGAATTCAAGGACAGGATTATATTTCCATGGTGATGTTATTCTTTTTCTATATTCATGTTTTGGATGATGTTTGATGCGTGTATCCTTTGATCTTAATTAGGGTATTGAGTTATTGATCTGAATTATTTGATTGATGATCTATGTTGTTGATTGAATCATTGTTTGTATTCAAGTCATTGATGTTATTTCACATATTATGTATTTTAGCTTAGATCTAGAATTCATGATAGATTAGGATTTGAATTGGAAAATTCCTTTCTAATCGTCTTTGTGAATAGCTAATCAAGATTCAAAATCACATAAGGATATAGGTTTGAATTCTTTTAGGGTTTGGTAATTGATACAGATTGACCAATTGATTACTTTTCCAGGAATAGAGAACATTGATTGGTCAATTTTAGGTAATAGCTTACTTTGGAAAAAGAAGTTGTTATCTCATGCTTGATTGATTAAAAACTAAACCCATTAACAATTTGGATCTGCAAGTGCATTTCTGGTGGATAGCTTACATTCAATCTTTGTTCAGATCTATTGGCTCTTAACCTAATCAATTTACAAGTGTTAAAAACCCAAGATTTTTCTGTAGTTTAGTTCTATAAAAGAAAATCCAAAAAGAGGACCAAATTCTTATTTGCCTTACTACGATTAGAACTAATACAGTTGATAACTAGTTATCACTCCTTGTGGACTCGATTCAGTATTCACCAATATATTATTACTACAAACGCACCCGTACACTTGCTGGTAAAAAATTTGCATAATTAAAAGAATTTAAAAAGAGACTAAAAATATTTTTAAAAAGTGCATAGAGAAAAAAGCGTGATCATTTGTCTTATACCGAGGTAGAGAGGCCAGCATCTTTTTCTCATTTCCGCTTAATAAGTCTGTGTAATGTGAGTTATAAGATCATTACAAAGGTTATATCTAACATACCTAAATCGGTGATGACCCATCTTATTCACCCAACTCGGGCAAGCTTTATTCTTAGGAGAAATATAGACCCAACTCGAGCAAGCTTTATTCCTAGGAGAAATATAGTTGATAATATCGTAATCATATAAGAGGCGATTCACTCTATGAGGATTCGGAAAGTAAAAAGAGGCTTTTTAGCTATAAAGATTGATCTACAAAAAGCTTATGATCGTATTAGTTGGAGTTTTGTGAAAGATACTCTTATTGATATTGGGATTCCATAGATGATGATCAATGTTATTATGGGTTGTCTTTCTTCTTCTTCTATGCAGATAGTTTGGAATAATTTTCTTAGCAATACCTTCATTCCAACTAGGGGCGTGAGGTTAGGTGATCCTATGTCATCATACATCTTCGTATTGTGTATGGAGCAGCTCTCACAAATGATATGTAATGCTGTTGATTGTAAAATGTGGAAGTAAATTCCTTTTGGTGAACCAAAAATTCCCCTCTCTCACATATTCTTTATTAACGACATTGTGCTCTTTACTAAAGCTACTTTGCAGCAGGCTGAGGTTGTAACAACTATATTGAAGCTTTTTTGTGATTATTTAAGCCATGCAGGAAGTGAGGAAAAAACCAAAATAAATTTTTCTCCCAATACAAAAGAGCAAGAAGTGGACGTGATTAACTTGATGCTAGGATATTAGGTGGCTAATGATTTGGGGCGTTATTTGGGTGTTCCATTTATTCACAAAAGGGTTAATGATGAAGTGGAAGAAGTGACAAGCAAATTCCTAAGAAAGTGAGGTAAAGATTGGCCAATGGCAATTCCATAAATATAGGTCCTTATCTCGAAGGAAACGGGCCAACAAAATGAAGTCACTGCATTTGGGGGTTAGCTACGTTGCTTTTAAGGAAAATTCTTTCATTTATGCCTTCAAACAAGCAGTTTTTATATTTATGGAAAATTTTGGTTTCGTAATAACTTATCATAAACACTTTAGTTTTATATGCCATTTATGGTATTTTATTCATGTTTTTATGTACTTTGTGTCCTTAAGTTTTAGGAATTTTCTATTTTTGGAAGTTTTTGAAGTTCTATTTAGGAAGCTTTCCAACCTGCTTATATATGTATGCCCTAGGGTAAATGAGACATTCGGTTATCATTTTAAAAATACAAAATCGAGCCATTTTACTCTTTTTTTTTTTTTTACCCTCATCTCGAATTACACTATTGATTTCGATTTTTAATACTATTTACCTTGGTATTCTTAGAATCAATAGATATTTAAAGATTACACTCCGGCATTCATGCGCAAATCAACGATTTGTAAACCCTAATTCAATTGTTCATGTCATCCTCTGCATCAGTTGATAAGGATACTTATTCAAAGGTTGCAACTATTATTCAAGATAAAGTGGCTAAATAGAATCCAAATAGATTTTCCTTAGCTGGAAAGGTTACTTTATGTGAGTTTGTTTTGTTTGCTCTTCCTACAATCACTATGCAGTCTACCTCGATCCCAAAAGGGATATGTGATAATATGGACAAGGTTAGAAGACATTTCGTTTGGGGTACAAGTTCTAATAACCGTAAGATTAGCCTGGTGTCCTGGGACTGTGTTTGTAAACCAAAAGCCTGCAGAGGGCTTGGATGATGGAAAATGAAAGATTTTAATGATGCTCTTCTTATAAAGATAGTGTGGGGTATTGTTTCTATCCTTAAAGCTTTATGGGTTGATATTCTTCGAGCAAAATACAATGTGCCTATGACCTCCACTCATTCTTATGTTCTAGCTAGAAAGGCTGTTTATTTATGGAATAATTTAGGTAAAGTTTGGGAATTAGCTCTAAAGGGGATGTACTAGACAATGTGTGATGAAAGGAGAATTAAATTTTTGAGTAATTTGTGGCTACATATAAATGTCCCTTTGATTGAGCTGTCAATGATAGATATTCCTAAAGTTGAGAAGGATGCATTGGTTAGGGATTATATTACTAAGCAAGGTGAATGGGATTGGAAGTTTTTGCAGTAGTTCCTCAATGGGGATATTCTTGCTAAAATTACAACAGTTGTTCCTCTTTCGGATGATAATGGAAGTAACAAAATAATATGAGGCCTATCTTTGTCAAGTATGTTTTCTACTACCCTATCTTATTCCATTTTTTCTTGTAGTAGCTAGTAGATGCTTGAGTATAAATGGAAAGTAATTGGAAATGGGAGGAGCTAGAGCAAATTAAAATGTTCCTCTAGCTGGTCTTAAACACAGCCTTGCTCACTAATGCAGAAAGAAAGAGAAGACGCATCTGTACAAATGAAAGGTCTGAGTTATGTGGTACAGAAGTAGAGGATATCAATCATGTTCTAAGAGGCTGCTATCGTGCTATTCTTATATCGTATGAATTTTTGCCTTATAATAAAATGAGTATTTTTTTGGAATATGTCATTTGTTGATTGGTTTGTGACTAATCTTGCTGATAATGATTTGGTTGATAATATTTCTTGGTCCATATATTTTAGAACTGTTTGCTGGTTGATTTTGGGTTAGAGGAATAAGGAGGTTATGGGTGAGGAAATTGTTCATGATAATTCTCTTTTTCCTACTATTATGGCCAAAGTTAGAAATATTGTTTCTACAAGCAATGAATTTATAAAGTGTTCTATTCATCAAAAAAGTAGAGAGGAGAGATTAGTTGGTTGGAGCCCTCCTCCATGTGGATGCTTTAAAATCAATGCTGATGGGGCAACAAAGAACAAAAATACTATTGCTCTCGCTAGTGGATTAGTGAGACATTGGTTAGTAAGATGGGTTGGAAGATTCATGGCTAACATTGAAGCAAGCTCTGCAATAATTGTAGAGTTACGAGATGCGCTCCATGAACTTTGATTAGATTGGAATATAGGAATAAGGAATGCTCTTTTAGAGATGAATAATAAGATTATTATGGATGTGCTGTCTCAGAATCCTTGTCATTCTAATTTACTCAAACCTATTAATCAGATTCTTTAAAGAGATTGGTATGTCAAAGTAGTTCACGTTTATAAAGAAACCAATTCTTATGTGGATGCTCTTGCAAATAAGGCAGTGGAGCAGTAATTAGGAGTGCAGATTTTTGCTTCTAAGCCTAATTTTGTTTGTGTTTTTTTGTTCAAAGATGCTATAGGTGTCTCTTATACTAGAAGCTATACTGTCTAATTTCTTGGACGAGTTTGCCCCTCTTTGATTTTTTTTTTTTAAAAAAAGAATATAACAAGAGAAACCGGTATGATTAAAGCCTATAGGAGTGCGATGACAATACAACAAGAATGGAATGTTGTTACGCGGAGAAAAGAGGAGATTTTGCAAAATTATTAAGTAGTAGGACGTAAATCTCAACATTTTAAATTTCTTTTTAATTATCAAGACAAATGAAATTTTAGATATCTATGGGAAAAGATATGAAGCTGAAGAAAAAGGAAAGTTCTAGAGTCTGGCTTACCTTGTAGACTTTTCCAAAACCTCCATTTCCTATTTCCCTTTTAGAACTGAAATTTTGAGTGGCTTTTATCAGTTGTTTGACGGACACCTTTTTCCCTCGATTGCCTATGCGTTTTTCTAGTATCAAAAGAAATCAATGATTACATATACCATAATGAAATGAGCCGACATACTTAATTAATTATAAAACTGAAATACTTATATGGTCCTGATATTTATAGACCGCAATATGGGAGTCCTCCAAGTTCCTTCTCCCCCCAAATATAGCAGTTAAGCAGTATATTGCGGGCTACACTTTTCTTTTTATTGCACTATGTATTACGCATATTTATATACATATTCATAAAGAAAAGAAAAGCCATAGGACTCACTATATGTGTGAAAAGGTGTTAATCGGTTGGTTCACTTATTGTTGGCAAACTAATGCCAGATGACACCAGCACTAATTAATAGGGAATTGTAGAGTGAATATAGGTAAACCTTTTGAGAGTGGATGTATCAAAAAACCTTTCTAAGCCACACATATTAGCAGCTAATGCGAATCTGTGTCTTCATTTGAGCCTTAAATCAGGTAGAAATGTCTGTAGTTGATGTAATTTCAAGAGTTTAAAGTTATATTTCTCAGGATTTTGTAAATTTCGAAAGTGCTTAAGCCATTTTCGTCACATCACCTGGTCATTATAACAGCTGTAAAAGTTATTATAGTAGGAATTTTAATAGTTAGTTTATGGGTTAAATAGTCTATGCCTTTTATGAGTCGTTTTTTTGAGCTTTCAAATTTGTTTTTTTTTTTTTTATCTTCATCCATTTTTTTATGCAACTCATGTATTTCAAATCGATGGCATTTAATTATAGGTGTTAATAGAAAACTATTACGAATTATATTTTATTTGTTTAATTCTTATTATTCATATTGCTGTAATACTTATATAAACATTCCATTTTTATTCCCCCCACCCTTCTTTTTTTTTTTTTAAGTTTTTAAGGTTTTAAGGGTAGTTTGGTCAATGTACAAACAAAGTGAAAAATAGTAAAAGCAAAAAGAAATAAAAAAAAATAATAAAGAAGTCTATGGAAAAAAAAAAAGAAAAGAAAACAAAAGGTTGATACTTGAGTCTTTTGGGCAGGATTATTTATTTATTTATTTTTCTAGAACAAATGTACGCACACAATGGAATAGGTTTTTAAGTTTTATAATAATAATTTGTCATTTATTAAGTTTAATCGAGGTACAATTTATCCATTCATAGGAGTTGAATTAATTTTATTTAGCTAATTTATATTTATGGAAATTAATTTGTGTAGCCTTAGTGATTTTTTTTTTTTAAAGAAACTTTTTAATCAAGTGATACACAAGGTGCAAAATCTATTGAAACAAGTGAGGAAAATATTATCTTTACTTAAATTCGAACTAGTATATTTTAGTGGGCTTTTGGGTTCAGTGGGGCTCCAGCAAATGCATTAGGCTTACTGGTCGATGTCCATGGGTCTCACCTATCTAATGCTGCTCCAAGGGCTTTGTAAGGTTAAGCATTGTCGAGTCCACCTTTAACTTGTGTTCAGTTCGGGGGGCTTAATGCGTTGGTCATTGGTTAATTAAGTTTGCATCCATCATAGGATTAAATTTTTGTGGAGGGATGTGATCTTATTCTTGCACTTGACGAATGCAATGCACATGCCAGACGACCAGAGCTTTTAGCCACGCGTACCACACGCATGCTGCCCTTAACGTTAAGCTCCATACTAGCCTTGATCTCCTCTTTTTTCTATTCAAGTTCAACTCTCTTTTATATTATTTATATTATATTATATTATGTATTTATTGTTGAGCTATAACTATTTGTAAGTAATATTCTTGTTATATTTTATTCAGTAAATTACATCTATTACCCATATAAACTATATAAAAACATTGACACTCCACTTTTTAAAATACAAATTTTCCCTTCAATTTTTGTCTACCTTAGTGCTTATGTGGCATTAATAATGACGTGTCATCACTACGATATTACCATATTAGTGTTATTTTATTTTATTTAAATATTATAAATATATATTAAAACGGTTAAATAAAAAATAAATTAAAATAAATTTGCAAAAATGAAAAAAAATGTTGATTATTTGAAAAAAAAATTCCACAAACATGAAATATTTTTTATATATTAAATAATTAAATTAATTGAAAATTTGAAAACAATAAAAAAATAAATTATTATATGTTAAATAACAATAATACACATTATGATGGTGATCACCTCTCTCCATTAGAAATAAGAAATATTTGCCTAAGTTAAATGATGCACACAATACATGTATTTATCAATAGATATGAAATAATAATAAATATATGTGAATGTCTTATTGTTGCAGAGCTAATTTTAGTCGAAGAAACTTCACAAATACAGAAAAAACGATTAGAGGGGGCATCAGGGGTTGCCCGACATGGCTACTCCGATACTTAAGTCTTCGTGAGTAAAGTAATATGTCTGCAACCAGATAAAAAAATGTCCTCCCTTTCCTCTAGGGTAAAGGGAGTATTTATAGTATTTAGGGTCATACCAAGGTGAACTTCATTCTAACAACTGACTTGGTATCAAGGTGATGGGGATACCTAAGCTGGGAGTTGTGACCTCGTAGAGTGTGGCTGAGTTGATCATGTTCCCCAGGCAAAGGGTGTGATAAAGCACTTGCTTTGATTAGAGATCATGAGGCCATAAAGCAGGCTTGCTGGATAGTCGAGCTTATGAGCTCGGTGAGTCTTTCGAGGTGTGGTTTCATGGGGAAACCTTACGCCTTGTTCCTTGGCAAAGCGCAAATCACGTTACTTATCTAGGAGATGAGATGTCGTGTGTAGTAACCCTTCCTAGGCCCATCGGAGTTATAAGGTTTTGAGGCCTAGAAGACCGAGTGGGTTGATGGCTAGATTCTACTATCAACATTTGTCTCCCCACTCTCATTGTGAGAGAACAAAGAGAGTGTGTAGTCTACGAGGTCGTCAGCTTGAGGTGGTTGTTACCTATATTGGGCAAGCTACATTTCTCATTTGAGCTGCATCCTCCCATCGCAAGTATTTTATGGTGGGGACCATCTAATTACCCATGGGATTTCCTTGACATGTATTGCTTGATATGTTTCATTGTGGCTAAAACCATGTTTTCCCAAGAGGCTGTGGTGATTTGAAAGGTTTTAGTAATAATAGATTCTTGGATTTGACGATTGCATTGTTGGTGGTGATGTTAGAGTCCTTGAGGTTTGCTCACACTTCTCAAGGGACTCAAAGCCTTTACATCTACCCCTACTCCTTCATAAATACCTGTGCTTCATAAGAATTTTCTACAATACTTTTATACTTTGTTAAGAGAATTGTCATCTTAGATCCTAGAGCCTTTTTGCTTGCTTAAGATTTCAGTAATGTTGAACTCAGTAATTCCGACACCCAATCTTTTTCACACGATTCTACGAAGGTGCAGTGATTCATAGATGAGGTGAGAAGAAGCTAGAGAGATGTTATGTCGAGGTTAGGAGGCTCATACTTAGGCGATGGAAATATGTCGAAGAGTGGTGGTTCGGCTTTTGCTAGTGGCCATGAAGAGAGGTTTGGTGAGGTCTCAATGTCGTTGGTGGGGAAACAGACATCTTCAACACGCATTCTTATGCACAAATGGCTAACCAAATCTATCCATGCCCATAGACATGTACCCTTCTGATGGTCTGGAGAAGGGGATCATCATCCCTCTACATACAGGGGCATCCCAAGGTGATGGTCCCAACGGGATCCGCTATAGGCTCTCTAAGGAGGCTCTCAAAGCCATATGTAAGAAGAGATGTGAGGTGCTCCTAGAGTGAGATTGTTATGCCTACGAAGTCAACCATGTTTGCCTCCTCAGTAGTCGGCGGTATGCCTTATATAAGAAGCTTTTGAGTTAGCTTAAGGATGCATTTTTCTCCTTTTAGAAGAAGTTCTTCTAACACCATTAGCTATGCCCCGCTCAGTTATTGCCCAACACCTAGAGGATATTGGTGGCCTTTGAACGTCTACCTTAGTATCACGGTACAGCTAACCCTGATCTTGCTCTAGTAATTCTTCTTATAAAAGAGGTTGAAGGAGTAGTGGTGGTATCTTGCCAAGCAGCCTAAGATCTCCCAACTCCTTACTAGTCTCACTAACTCGAATGGGTTTGATTAAAAGAGCGAGTTTTGGATAGTCAAGTTGGTGGAAGGCCTTACAATACTACACTTGTAGTGAAGAATTTCTTAAGTAGGAAGTTAATTACCGATGGAGCTATACTTTCGCTCTTCATGTGATCGTGGCTACTCTCTCTTTATCTCTCCCAAGCCCCCTTCCCCCCCGTCGAGTCGAGATCTACAGAGAGGACATTATGATGAGGGTTCAAGATTTCCGAGCTGGTGAGCTCAACTGGGTGGGTGTTTTGTTTTTGTATTGCTGACTTCTTCTTCTTTTTGTTATTTCTTTTCAAAGCCAAAGATGTTGGTGATGGATGTGGCTACCATTCTTACCGGTCCATTAAAGAAGTGAAAGAGGGCTTCAATAAAAAAGAGGGCAGTTGGTGAGAAGCACCCTATTGAGGTTGAGCCATAGGCTGCTTAGGTCAACTCGCCAATCAGTGATTTGGGTGCGCAAAGCCTAGAGGGGCATTATTATCGAGATTGAAGCGACGCTATGATGTACTGCTTAGGTCGACCCACCAATCATTGATTTGGCTCTAGTTTTAGGTCATGATCGATATACTACTGGAGCCCACCACGTTGTATGGCATCCTCTACGATGCTCTTAAGCTACCAATAATTCCTTGTATTATGCCCATAATCACGTTGATACTTGCAGTATTCCTTTGAGTCTTTTCTTCTCAAGCTAGGCCTCATTATCGGTGGTGGTAAGAAAAGGCCATGGTTCCTTATCTCAAGGAACACATCGTGCATTGACAGCTTTAAAGATGTGAACTCATATTACATTGGGAAGAGTTTCTTCTTATCATCGTCTCCGCGACCTAGATATGCATAAGCTTGGTTGTAGTCGTGGCGTTCTTTTTGTCGTCCTTTTTCTAGAGGTGGGTTGCTTCTGAAGGGGTTCAATCTTGGCTTCGTCTTCACTCCTGATGTTTTTAGTACCCTCCTGGCGAACATATTTCAGGGCCTACTCTCTCACTTGCTCAAGCGTAGTGAGTTGGCATTTCAAAACGAAGTCGAAGAATATGCTGTCTACAAGGACCCCTTGTTTGATAGCCTATAAGGCTACTCCTTGGTTGAGGCTCGGGACTTCCAAGCATGCTTTGTTAAACCTTGTCAAGTAATACCTCAAGGATCTATCTCGCCTTTGTTGCACCATGTAAAGGTACGAGGCATTTTTCTTCAATGGTTTGCTTCCCATGAAGTATGATACAAAAAGGTTGCTGAGTTGGGCAAATAATTCTATCGTGTATTGCTCAAGCTTGTTGAGCCATACCTTGGCCACTCCTTGAAAGATGGTAGGAAAAGTTTTACACCATATCGCATATGAGAAATTATGTATTGCCATGGTGGATTGGAACTAGGCGATGTGGTCCTCTAGATTAGTTGACCCATTGAAGGATTCAAGAGCGGGTAGCCAAGCTCTGGTAAGGAATACTTCGGATTGTACCTCGACCACAAAAGGTGTCTTGCTTGAGAGTGTTTTTGCAGCGAGCTTGTCCCCAATACTTTCTCTGATCGTTGACAACATTTTCATCGTGTCTTTGATTTCTTTAAGTGCCGGCTCCTTGTTGGAATCGAGTTAAGTGTTCTTGGTGATGAAGGTATGTATGTTGTCTCTGTGGGCTTGGGTTGAGCCGAGACCTACGACTTCCATCTTAGCATGTCGCTTGTCCTTCATCTAGTACCTTGAGGTAACTCAAGCTGAGTGTTGGGATGGTGTGTCCTCACAAGATGCTTTGAGCATCTCTCACTAGGCTTCTGGGGGATCTAGGCCTCTGATATTCATTTGGGTAGGGTCTCGAACTATAGGACTGTTCCCTAGTAGAGGCGTTAGCCCGTGGTGGTGTCATAGTATGCTTTTGGTCCCTTTTGATCGGCTCCTCTTTGTGTCCAGATGGTGGTTGGGTTAAGGAGGTGCCTCACTGTGCACTGGAGGCGCATTCTTCCAAATGCAAATCCTTCGAGCCCTCCAACTTCTTGATTTTAGCTTGGAGGAGGGCATTGGACTGCTCATTTTTTGTACTCTTGTGCGCAAGTTGACTGCACAAGATTTCTAACTCCAAGATGCGTCTTAAGTCCAAAGGGCTATCATTTATGACCGTCAGTTGATCAGCATGCGATGATCCAAGAGCCCCACTGTCACCTACCAGAGTGGTTCCAATTTGCGAAGGGGTAGGATCGATTTGATTCTTCCTCTGTTGTGATCTTGGCATTTTGCAAGCAAGTGTATTTTTGCAACAGTAGTTTATGGTTTTGAGGGGGCCTTTAAAAAAGAAAGTGATAGAAGAGGTGATTTATGAGTTTTAAAAAAGGGTTTCAAACGGGTAATTCCCATAGATGGCACCACGTGTTGCACAAGATAATTTTAGTCCATAGAGATGGATCCTATAAACATAGAATAAGTGATTAGAGGAGAGCATCGGAGGGTTGCTCGGCACAGCCACTCCAATGCTTAAGTCAGTCTGTGGATAAGAGTAATATATTTGTAACCAGATAAGAAAAACATCCTCCTTTTCCTCTAGAGTAAAAGAGGTATTTATAGTGTTTAGGGTTATACCAGGACAGACTTCCTTCTAGCAACTGACTTAGTATTTGAGGTGGTGAGGATACCCGAGCTGAGGAGTTGTGGCTTTAAGGAGTGTGGCTGAGCTGTTCATGTCCCCCTCAATCACAGGGTATGATTGGAGCACTTGCTTTGACTAGAGATTATGAGGCCATAAAGATGGGCTCACTGGCTAATCAAGCTTATGAGCTCGGCGAACCTTTCTGAGGTGTAGATTTATAGGGAGACCTCATGCTTTGTTCCTTAGTGGAGCCATGGGTCTCGTTGCTTGTTAAGGAGATTGAGATGTTGCATGTAGTGGACCCTTCCTAGGCCCATTAGAGTTATAAGGTTTTGAGGCCTAGAAGATGGAGTGGGCCAATTGCTAGATTTTACTGTCAACACTTAGATATTTATATTCATATGGAATATATTGCACGTAACCTGCTAGTTCATGGTTGGATACACGTAACAATGGGTATACAACGGTCTATTAAGCAGGAAATAATTATATATATTAGTAACACATAGCAAGTAATGCGTTAATAAACCAAGTTCTATGGATCGCAAGCATGAATCTTCTCCATGCATGCTGGAACAAAATATAAGGTAGGTAATTTAGCAATAAATTCATCCATCTAGATAAAACATGACGTAGTTATTAAACATGTCAAACTTAAATGTTTAATTGATTTTAATTATTATTATTGATTTGATTATTTAATAATAATAAATATTTCATGTTTATGGATTTTCTAATTACCATTTTTTTTTTTTACAAAGTTGTTTTAATTTCTATTATTTTAGCCATTTTATTATATATAATTATAATATTTAGAAATAATCAATAATGCTAATGTAGTGATATGGTAATGACACATCATCATTAATGTTACATAAATATTGATGTTGACAAAAGTTGGTGGGAAAGTGTTGTATTATAAAAAGGTGAGATATCTGTGTTTTTCTATATTCTAGGCAATAGATGTAATTTATTCTATTTTATTAGGTAAAATAATTAATGATTTGGTAGTTAGAGATGATATGTAGAGGTAAATATGGGAATTTTTGTAATGATGGAATAATTAAAAAGCAAGTTTCGTGTTTGTTCCCTAACCAAACAGATCTAACAACAACACATTTAATGAGAGATTACTGATAAATGTTAGGGATGTAAACAGATGGGTCATTATAGGGTACCCGACCAACTAAAAACCACATAGGATTTAACCCTATACAGTTTCGGGGTAGGTTTTGGTCATTATATTAAAATCTTATAGGGTTTCGGTCTGGTTTTGAGTCATATATATAACCCGATGGGAAAGCCCAACCTAGCATAAATACATAATAAAAGGGTAAACTATGCCGAAGGTATCAACATTTGGAGATGAATTCATTTAAGATATCAACGTTTGGAGTAGTTAAAAAGAAGTATCAATGTTTAGTTTAGTAATTCATTTAATGTATTACTAACGGTTTGTGTTTGATGTCATTAATGGCGTGACACATGTCAACAGGAGACTTTTTTTATCACTTTTTATTTATTTTGAAAACCTGACTTAAGGAAAAATAAAAAGGAAAAAAGAAAAAGAAAAAGAAGGTTTTATGTTCTAATGGCAGCTTAAAGTAGGGATTGGGTTTTTAGGATTTATCCATTTTGGGTTTTTAGGATTTCTTTAGTTGACATGGTTACTACATCCTTACTAGATTCTCCATCCTCACCTTCAATGGTACAAAAAGACAAACCCTCTTTCGTTTTGATAACATGCAGTTCATGATGTGGGTTCAATGTTGATTTGATTTGGGGTTCGTTGCATGTCTAGGTTTGATGTAACCCGCAAAAGATTGACATGAAGATGTCGAGCTTAGTGTGGTTGAACTCTAGGTTGGTTGCAAGTTGGATTGATTCAGATCCAGTCAGATTCAATTTGGTGTCTTGATTACTAAGTAGTTCAAGTGAGTTGACTCAGTGAGTTCACGATTGTAAGTGATCTTGACTTATGCGACTTGACGAGGCAGTGGTTTCCACCTATAGTGGGTGTTAGTGGCGAAATGATGTCGTGATGAGTGTTGTTGGTGGAGATCGAATGGCTAAGTTTAGCTTAAGGAGATGGTATAGTCGTAGTCTTGGGTTTTGGAGTGAGACGTTCATCGACTTGATGTTGGGGTTTCGGTTTGTTATGGTGATGTTTGGTTGAGACGACGTTCAATCCTAGTGTCTTGATGGGGATCGAGGAGGTTAACGGTGGCTTGGTTTACAATGGATGCAGTTTTGCGAGCTTCATCATATGAAATTTTGATATTTTAACTTTAGAGTTTCTTCTTGGTTTTTTCGGTTTGCTTTTCCAAGTTTCACCTTTTTTAATTTTTCCTCTTCGATTTATGTTTTTAAAATAAATAAAAAGTGATGAAAAAGTTTCTTGTTGACACGTGTCATGTCTTTAACAACATCAGACATAAACCATTAGCAATACCTTAAATGAATCACTTAATTAGACATTGATACCTATGGCCAAAAAGCAAAAAAAAAATTAAACATTGATATCTCTTTTTAATCATTCCAAACTTTGATACCTCAAATGAACTTATCATAAATGTTGATATCTTCCGGTGTAATTTACTTTATAATAAAATTTCAAAAAATGAATAATAATAATATGTATACGCATAATTGATTACAAATTTCATAATTTTATTTTCATATTAAATGAAATTTATATCTAATTTTTTATAATTTCTTACATAGATTATAAAATGTGATATAATTTATGTTTTATCGTTGAAATTATATCATTGCAATAAAAGGAAAAAAAATGATAAACTTCCAATCGAGCCAAGGCAGGTTGGGTTTTGGGTTTGCAAAAACCCCATAGGGGCAAGTTTTCAGAATAATGATTCTCAGATTTTCGATGATTCTATAACCAATCGGTCGGGTTCGGGTTTTACATGACCCATCCCAAACCTAGCCTGATTGCATCCTACACATGGCACAAAATAAACAATAAATTACTTGAAAAAGAAAGAAAGAAAGAAAGTTCCAACACTTTCATTGCATTTATCCCTGATTTAATTTTTTTCTTTTTTGGCCAGTTCCCTGATTTAATTGTCTCAGGCCATTAAAAGATCAGCTGGGCTAATAAAATTGCAAGTCTAGTCTACTTACTTTAGGCATGACCAAAAGGGTAAAAAGTTTACTTTTGTGGACCATCACACGCTTTCACATCAAACCCATTTATGTTTCACTCTGAATTCTTTAAAATATAGATTTTTTACCACATGCAATGAATCCATAAGATAATGAAATAACTGGAACCTGGAACGACTTTAGGCCGCTGGAGTTGAGGTTGAGGAGCCAAAGAAGAAACCTTTGCCGCACCGGAAATTTTTCCTATATATACAACCAGTTATCATCAGTTATCACTGTTTGCTTGTATGAATCATGGGGAAAGGGAAAAAAATTAAAAAATCACGAGTGATTTCTAATACTTTGCTGTTGCAATAAAAAGCCCGGACTAAAATTTAAACTTTCCATTTATTTTCAAGAAGCATGCATAATATGATGGACAATCTTCAGAGATGTGAACTTTCCTTCAGCACTTGTACATCAGTTGAATTTTTGTTGATTAGTTGGACTAATAAAATTAGTAATCTATGTACAAAAACATGCTTTCACACCAAACCCCTTTTTGTTTTCATTATGAATTTCTCTGAGCATAGCTTTTGATGATTTTAATATATTTAATCTTGATCATACGCAATGAAATCGATGAGATAATGAAACTAGTGAAACAGTAAAAACCTGTAATGAGTTGATGCCATCGAGGTTGAGTTTTGAGTAGCCGAATCAAATCCTTTGGTGCAGGAAAAGCACTAGAAAGCATTCCTATACAACCTGGGCATGCCTGACCAGCAGAAGATCTGCAAAGATGATACGATGATGAGGGTATAATAATATCCTGGAAGATTACTGGAAATTATCATCGTCATCCACGTTGAACGTATAAAAATTGAAAACCATATTCAAATTCAAGATCCAAGTAACCCAAACAATTGACGAAGTGATAGTAATGAGGATTCAAATCAATGTGGAACGTGGTGTTTTGATGGCTTTTTTACGATGAGCATCAGAGGTTGGAATTCCAATTTCTATAGTTGTTAGACAGATGAGAAACTCATTTTGGTTATAGCACAAGAACATTATTGATAGAAACTCTCTGTTGACGGTTGACTTGTGGCTGCTAAAAAGTCTTCGTCAATTTTGTTTTCTTATTAAATTTATTTTGGGAAAAGAAAATCTGTTGGATTTCATATGCATGATATCTAGCAAGGCCATTAAATTCTAGTGTAGGCTACAAATGAATCGATTAAGATGGGGTACGCTGCAAAAATCAAAGCTTAAACTCCATATAAAAATTCAAAGTGTATAGTGTGTTTGTTTCAATGAAAATATTTTTTTAAAAAGTATTTTTTTTTTTTGTGTTTGTTTAAGAAAAAATAGTGTAATTAATGAAAAGTATTTTTTTTTGTAAAAAGCATGGATTTATTTATAATTTACTTTTTGAAAAACAACTTACAAAATATAAATACGTAAGTCATTTTTTATTGATTTATGAGCACATCCACTAATCATTACTATTTAAAGACATTTATTATTAATTTTTTAAATATATTTCTTTTAGGTAGATTTATTTCTCATAATATGTAATTTTTTAATTTTTTATACTTAAAACATACGGGTTATCTTGAAGTTATGCAAACAAAGAAAAATTATTTTCATAAAATTAGCTAAGCATTTAAAAACATATTACCTTTTATCAAGAAAAAGTTTTTTCATTTACAAATATTTTTTGTCAAAAAAAAAAAAAAAAGACAAAACCTAAGTTCAATTTAGCTTAAAATGTTAAACTCGGATCTAATTCAAAGTAATAGTAAACAAACTCATGTTTGACTCAATTAATCGCTAATTTAATGAATAAATAATTTTTTTTTTTGCTCCAATTAAGATAACATTGATATTAAAACTTAATTTAACCTTATTAGGCTTGCACACTACTTGAGCTATACATAATGACAGTGTATACTTAAATATAACAAAGATCAAGCTTAACTTAATATACATTATATAAGTATTTGAACTCACACTTGGCTTGACTATTCTTTAGTTAAACTCAAGTAATTAAATATCGAGCCAAATTTGAAAAGTCGCAATTTAACAAATCTGTAGAGTTTAGGATTTTTAAATACAATTGGACAAGTTTTAGAGGTAAGTTTCCTTTACTTTAATTTTTCTTCTACACATTATGTTATAATGCATTAATAAATTCATAGCTTTAATTAGGTAGAAAATTTGGAAATGTACTTTGTGCATTAAACATTTGCTCAAATTTCTTGTCATTATTAGTGAAAGCCCTGCCACGTCTGAATAGTTTTGTTTCTTATGTCCGATAGAGATACCGGGTACTATTTCTGATGTAGAGAACTGGCCTTTTTATTCATTTTTTTTTTTTTTGGTTGTATAAGATTTTTTTTGAGAAATTCAAAAACTTGTTTGGTTTTTCAGAATTTTTTACAAGTGTTAAATAAATCAATAGGAGGGGAAATAAAAGGAAAAAAAAAAAGATAATAAAGCATCAATTTAAATGTAATAAATTAAAAATCAGTGGACATGATACTTAGAAACAATAAATAAAAAAAACTTTAGATAAAGTAAAGAAAAACTTAAGAAAGATATCTTTAAGAAGTTAATACGACACCAAAAAAACCTTAAATGATATTGTTACCTTTATAAATGAGCTTATGCACCTAATTTCATATAATAATTATGTAAAATATTATATTTATTTTCACTTGACTATTATGCTTTTTTTCTCCCTCTTTATGATTAAAACGAAGATTGGAGATTCGAACCATATTTATCCCATTCAAAATATTAGTATTAAAATTACTAAGTTTCAAATCTATTGGTTTAGCATTGCATATTCATTTATATCATATTGCTTTATTTTGAATTTTACATAAGTACGATGAAATGCTCAAATTATTAAAAAACGGCGATTAAAAAAAGAAAGAAAATAAATGAAAATTGGGGTTAAATCAACTTATATCTTATATTATGTCTTTACCCCGAGTTTGTGTCAATTTTATATATCATTTAGGTCTCGAAGTTGGAATCATTTCTCTTTCATTTTCCATGACTTGATTTTAATTTGTCTCCTTTCCTACTCTTCATTTGTATGGGCTATAGACAAGGTAGACATGCCGAGCCGAGGAGACACACATGTGAAGTATGAACACAAGGACCAGTAGCCCAAAGCCTACCCGTGAACTTTGCAGTGTGTTGGGAACCATGGAAATATGATGAAATGTAATGAATGCAGGGGAAGAGGTTGAATGTACGTGTTTGGGTATTTTTATCGAAGTGGAAATAAGATAAATTTAGTAGAAATGGAAGTAAATATAAGTCCCTTATTTTTAACTTCAAGAACAAAACCAAGGGAAATGGAAAAAGAAAAAAAAAAAAAAGCTCTTAAAATTACTAAAATACCCTCAAAAATAGGAGGAAATAAAAGTATCATTAAATATATTAATCAGTTTATTATTTTGCTTTCTAACATTTCCTTCCATTTCCGCTTTTTATATTCAAAACAAATATAAGGCTTCTACTTATGTTATATTCTTTCCTTTCTATTTCTTTTTTTTACCCCCTTTCATTAGTTTTCTTCAACCTTCCACCTATAAAACTTGCCAAACACAGTGATAACTTTTTGGACAGCACCTCATATTTGAACCACAATTTTCTATCTTCATTTGCGTAGGTCCATGTCCTAAATTGGATCCTTGGCTTTCTTTCA
Organism: Combretum micranthum; assembly: GCA_024138025.1. NCBI lineage: Eukaryota > Viridiplantae > Streptophyta > Magnoliopsida > Myrtales > Combretaceae > Combretum > Combretum micranthum. The sequence goes on along the minus strand of JAMXBD010001857.1, from coordinate 211,520 downwards.
AAAACACAGAGGAATTGGATTACAGAATCATGAGCTCAGAGAAAGAATTTAACATAGACTGCAAGTGGAGGCCCAATAAATTACAGCAAACCCGACAAGACTTGGACCTTAGTACTGTTATGATTTGTGTGAGAGCATGGACACGTGAAACGAGGACAATACAGACCCTTGCTATAATCGACTGGAACGCATGGAAGATAAAAAAATAAATGGGCTGCATTTACAGCATAGTTGCACGCAACCCTAATGTTTTAGGACACTGGTGATCCACACAAACTCAACATCGTCAAATTACATAGCTGTGATGGTGTTTTCGAGCCTAGATTTTCAATTTTCGGTTTGATTTTTTTTAATTTGATTTGTACCAAATCCTAACTCATCTGATACCAACCATCGACTAAGAATTAAAAGGAATTTGTTTTTTTGAAAAATTTTTAGAAGTCACCATCCAATTGAAATCGGAAAAAAAATTGTAAGTTAGGATCAATAGGTGATTGATCCTAACTTAGATGCTAGTCTCCAAAAAAAAATAAAAAATTGATTTAAAACTAATTTTATTAAATTAGAGATTTTTGGATTTAAAAACTATTCTATTAAAACTATATGGTTACCACCTTAAATCCTTTATCTAAAGTTTATTCCTTTAATACCCTTAAATTTATTGAAAATGAAAATATATACAAGTTATAGTATTTAAAAGTTATCATTACAATTTACAAAGTGACTAAAATCAAAGTAGTATTTACAAATAAATATGGGTTCTATTGATATTTACAATTTAATAATAATTTTTTTTATATCGCCCCAAAGGTGTTTATGTACCTGCTACTCCAGATGAGATAAAACGTAGTTTTATTTTTGAAAAATTAAAGGTGTTTGTTTTTTTGTTTTATAATTTTGAAATATTATCACTTTAAGTTCATTAGAATTTTAGTAGTTAAGGAAGATGATTTTCGAGTGGGATCTAAAAACTATAAGGTTTCTTTTTAATTTTTATTCATGAAAAAAGAAAATTTTATGTGACATAGAAATGAAAAACTTTTTTTTTTTTACAATTTTCATATTCATTAATTTATACACATTTATTTCACATTTTGATTATGCTATTATTACAACTTTCATTATTTATATCACATATAGACATGTAATTAGGGGTGTTCACGGTTCGGTTAACCGGTCCGTAGCCTTATTTTTTTATCCTAACCGTAATGATCGGATTTTTAATATCCTGATCCTAAACCGATCCGTCATGAACGATTAACCGCCTTAACAGTTAACCGTTTTTTTTTTTAATTTTTTCGGTTTTCGATTTTTAACCGTTTAACATAATGGTTATGCAAATTTTACAATTAACCATATTTTTCAATATGTCCGTAAAAAAATTAGAGTATTTTTTTTTGTATAATTATATTAAAAACTGTAAATTAAGAATGTAAGATATGTGAAATAGTTGTTAATATATATCAATGCCATCAAGATAATCATCATAATAGCCTTTTACTCATACGTTCTTATCAACCTTGATCGATTGAGCTTAATACAAAATCTCAATTAAACACCACCATTCCAATTTTTAAACATAAATGCTTTTGTTTCTTTTTATTTGAATCATTCATTTTAACATAATTCATATTTATAACACTAAAAAAATAATTATATTGGTATATTATAAGTTATATATATTTATAATTACGGATCGGTTAACCGAATCCATCGGTTTCTGGTATTTAAAAACCGAAACCGAAACCGAAAACCTAAAAAATTAAAAATGTTAATCCTAAACCAAAACTGATGGATCGGTTAACCGTTTTTTTCGGATTGATTTTTCGATTTCGGTTCGATTATCCTAAACATTCGGTTTTTTTCACACCCCTACACGGAATTAACCATTATTAGAAATTGGAACATGTGTCTGGCATAATGGATGTTCTAGGAACTCGGAGAATTGCAATGCAATGACCAGCTGAAGTCAAATCCAAAATTACGTGCAGTACATTGCCATAACACAAAGTCCATGTACAGGAAGCATTATTATTATTATTATTATTATTATTTTTAATGCTTCTTTCGTTTCTTTTAACTATTTATTCTATTACTCTTTAATAAAATAAAAAAGAAGCATAAAATACTTACTTGCACCGAGAATGAAATGGAGCTGAAGCGGACCGTCGGTCGTACAGGCACGGAGTCAGGTCAAGAACCGATCAAGTGGCCGACGATGGCGATTCTAGCGGTTTCAATGGCTATTGGAGGCGGCGACTTCACCACACAAGATAAACTAAACACTCTAAACACTTCTTTGAACTCAGTTCACTCTCCTAGGTTGATGGCAAAGAGAGGTTTCAGAAGCTCCAGGCAGCATCGGCGGTGGTGCTGTTCGTCGGAGATGAGTCTGACAATTTGAGGGGTAATTCCAGCATGAAATCGAAGCTTGTAATGTCAGAAATCCTCCTATATTCTCCAAATTTTTCGAAATGGCCCGCAAAAGTGGAATTTCGAAGTAAAAGCTTGGAGACCCAAAAATGTTAGAACACTTTATTTGAGCTTTTGTTAATGGATTTCTGTGTGATTGCTTTTATGGGAATAGTGATGTTCGAGCTCCTATTTGTAATACGGGAGCTCGAATCAAACTTGGAACGCCATCTATTTTACTTAATTTGGACTGACAAAAAATTAGGGTTGTTGACCTGATTAATATCGATTTTGATGATTCTGGTAACGAATAACGAATCTCCCAAGTATATTCCTTACATGATGCTTCCAGGAAGCTTCATTGAGCTTCAATTTGTTCAATATCACCATTAATGGTGATGGAGCTAAGATTGCTTTTCTCCCAACTTTATGATGACTTTGACTCATCAAAACTATGAATCAAGAATACATTTTGGTCATGAAGTGTTCTTGATTCATAGTATCCATGAGGACTTCGTGATTTCACCAATTTAAAATAATATGTGTAAATATATCTAATTTATATCTAAATTTTATCTATATTTATTCTATTTGATCTTTTGATGAGAACTGTCAATTTTTTTTTATCTATATTTATTTCTTGATAAATAATTTATTAGCAAAAAGTTTAAAAAAGTGTCTGTATCTGCCGAAAAAAAATCCAAAACAAACAGACCCAAAAAATGATCATAAAAAAATGACCTTCCAAGCTTATTTTTGGTGCATGGATTCTTACGTCGTCAAGCGCACCTAATAATGGTGTGCCATGTGACACTGCGTGGAGAGAAAAAAACACGGTAATTTGCCTCTTTAATGAATCAAAAAGTATAGGTGAGCTCGGTTCAGTTCAATTTGCACCTTGAATCGAATCGTATCATATTTTATGATTCGGTTTTTCATTATAAATTTGAACATAAGCATATGGTTCGGTTCATAATTTTTTTGAACCGAGAAAAAATGGTTTAGTATATTTCGGTTTGTGGTTTGAACTGTTTTTATTCATAAAATAAAAATATATATTCTATCAAAAAACTTTCATTACATATTTCTTATTACTAATGTAAATATAAATAATACTATTTAAAATTAATTATTTACCAAATAAACATGTAAAACTTATAAGAAGGAAGAGATTTCATTCATTATAAAATTATAATCATGACTAGTCTCGTTTTTTTTTAATTATTTTGAACTATAATAGTATACTAGACTTTATCCCAGTAAAAACCACAAAATTTAAATCTTTGTATGCTTCTAACTAACATATTATCAATTATATAAATCAATAAGTAACTAAATAATAGAAGTAAATTAATTGGTAAGACAAAGAGAAAAAAAATTCATAAGTTAGAATATTAGGGACTAAAATCTAAAATTTATCTTATTTATAGATGATATAACAATTAAAATATAATATGATAAATCTAATTTTATTCTCATGAATGAAGCATATTTAAGTCACAAATTTTAAAAACAATTAAGAGTAAAAATAATATGCTGAATTTTTTTAAAAAAATGTAAAACGGTTTGGTACTATTTGGTCCGATTCGGTTCATGGTTCAGTTGGTTTTTTTGCACAGCCCTACAAAACAGAACCTTTTCAAAGCATGTCAATAACTTATCCAAACAGACTATTAGCATGTGCTTTTATTTTGGATTGTTCAAAAATTATATTTAAGGCTTTAAAATTGGTCCTAATTAAATGGGCCAACCAATTATAGACCATTAATTTAATGTAAATTTTATATGTAATTAAAACCTATATTATGCTAAGCCCAAAATACTTATATTATTATTTTACCACTTTTATTATTATTTTTTTTTCTTCTCGTTCTCCTCTCTCTCTCAAGTAAATTTGGGCTTAATATAATATTTATTTTTGTTATATATTAAAGCCTTAATGGGAAAAAATAGGGTGTTTATAGCTGCCCCTCTTTGTGGTGATATTTGATAAAACTTCACCATAAAGACAAAAAAAAAAAAAAAAAAAGACTTCATTTTTTGCTTTTGAAAATTTAAGGCCAACCTAGAGGTAGAAGTAGTGCTCTTGCGATAGGTCCTTTAGAGGTTATGGTCGTGCATATAAACCCCAAGTTTTTCCACGTTCAGTTTAAGGAATAGATTTCAATTCAATGAAATTTTAATACATATTTTGGAATGAATGTTATGGTTGTTAGATTTAAGTATAATAACATGTATGAAATTGGATAAATAACAATAAGAATACAAAATTTCATTTAAATCTCTTTAAAGTTGCATATTAGCTTAATTGCTTTCAAATTTCTCATTAGTTAAGTCTTTAGAGAATTAAAATTTCAAGTTGTATATCAATTATTTTATTTTTTAAACTTCTTTAGAAAACTAGATTTCCAAAATGTGATCTTTAAATTGTAGAGAATTATAATATAGGTTTTCATAAGAAAATCTTCATTCAAATAAAATTTGTAAGCCAAGTTTACCATAACTTTATTTTGATTTCAATTAATAGCTTTTTGATGCCTTCTTAATATAAACCCAAACCTAATTTTCTGCAACCTTTGCCCTTTAAGTCCACCATAATTAACATACATACATACACACTCAATAGCTTTTCATGTCCCAAAAGTCAACATAGCATTATCTAATTATATAAGGCAATTATCGAACAAAAATTTGCAAAAGTTCTTCTTCTTCTTCACTTCCTATGGACACACAAACACACCACATGCATATTACATTTTCCTTTTCTTTTTCTCATCTAAAACTCTTCAAAACCTCAAGCTATTTCCATCAACAAGTCAAGGCTAGCCTAAGGTAAGTTATAGCTTCCTCTTTCCTTGTTAATCTTTGTAAAATTTCAGTAAGTGAAGTTTGTGTTTTTGTTGGGTTATATTCATTGGAAGATTGTTGATGAGTTTGATGTTGGATAAGTGAAGTGGAGGGATGATATTTGTAGTATAAGTCTTAAATCTTTGGTATCATAGGCTTTTGTTGGTTGATGGAGTTGAAGTTGTATATGGTAGATGTGGAGTTTATGTTTTGGTTTAATGCTCGTGAGATATTGTTGGAATGGTGTATGAGTCATGTATTCTATGGTCGTGTTATTTTTTTAATATAACCAATCTCATTGATTATTTAATGGATCGAATTCATACTAACTATGATTGCACTACTGAAATACTTAGAATATCAATTAATATTTTATTTTAATGGTTAACTAATTGATTGAATAATCCCATTGGTGGAATTGTAGAATTTTTTTTTTTTAATATTGATTCTCAAGATTTAACAAGTTCTTGACTACTTAAGAGATGTATACTTAATTTAGGATGGCTTTCAAGCTCGATTCATAATATATATATATATATATGTATATATCATATTTGGGTTCGATCTTGGATACCCAATAAGGTTTATCAGGTGGGTTTTAGATTCATAGGCACAAACACCATAGGATTTGTGATGAGTTTTGAGAGACCCTACAAGGTATCGGGATAAGTTTAATTTTATAGAACTGGTCCTAAACTCGTCTGATGGGATCTTTTAACTCAAGTTAAAGTTGGATTCAGAAAACACTTAATTTTACAAAGCTCTTGAAGTAGATTAGATAGGTGTGCATTAGACCTAGGAACCAATAAGCCTAATGCATTTCAAGGAGCCCTAGTTGAGCCCAAAATGCCCAATAAAACATATTAGTTCAACATTTAAGTAAAGATAATATTCGTACCACTTGTTTAATAGATTTTAAACTTCCCGTATCATTTAATTAAAAAGTTTCTCATATAAAAACAATCATTGAGGCTCAACAGATTAATTTCCATAAATCTAAATTGGCTAAATAAAATTATTTTAACTCATATGAATTGACAAATTGAACCAGGGTAAGCTTAATAAATAACAACTTTAATTTATAAGTTAAAACCTATCTAATTGAGAGTGTGTATTTGTTCTTAAAACAAAAAATTCCTATGCAAAAAATTCAAATTTCAACTTCGTTTGAACATTGACTAAACTTTCCTTAAAACCTTAAGGACATTAAAAAAAAAAAAAAAAGAAAGGATAAAAGGGAGTGTTTATACAATTGTTACAATGACATGAATAATAAGAATTAAAAAATATAAAAAAATTAATTGTAATAGTATTTCTATTAACACCTATAAATGCTATGGATTTGAAATACATAAGTTGCCTAAAAAGTGGATGAAATTAAGAAACAAACTAGAAAGCCCATAAAAACTTCTCATAAAAGGTATAGATTGTCTAACCTACAAACTAATTATTAAAATTCTTAGTATATTGACTTTTATAGTTATTTTAATGACTAGATGATGTAAAAAAAGTCATCTTAGCACGTTCGAAATTATTACAAAATCATGAGAAATCAAACTTTAGACTCTCAAACTTACATCAAACTATAGATATTTCTATCTAATTTAAGGCTCAAATGAAGACACATTCACATCAGCTACTACTATGTGTGGCTTGAAAGGTTTTTGATATATCCACTCTCTAAGGTTGATCTCTAACAACCCTACGATTCCCTATTTATTAGTTTTGGTGTAATCTGGCATCAGTTTTCCAATAGTAAGAGATCCAGGACAAAACACTTCTGTTGGAACAAATGCTCATGTGGACTTGCAATGAGATAACAATCGATCTGATCCATGGCTAAAAAAAAAAAGTAATAATAATCAACTTGATCAACCAAGAAGTGAACAACAACACAAGTTACATTATCAACACTACCCCTCTAATGAGCTTCATGCATTAGTATTTTAGCTGCTACTTCTGGATCTTGAATAGCCTCAATCATGAAAAAAGTTAATCCAACATCATTGTACTGGTTGGTGTCAAATTGTAGAAATTTCGAGTCTGTATGGTTGTATGCATCAACTATAACTGGTCTATTATCACATATAAACTTTGGGTGCTTGATTAAATTGCCGAAAAGATTCTGCTTGACATATTTAGCAGCTCTTCCACCCCTTGACCATCAAGAATTATAGTCTTGATCACCATGCTACTTCTTGTTTCACATTGGTCGGAGGTTTAGGTCGATTGGAAAACTTTGTACAAATAAAACACAATTTTGGAAGTAATGCTTACTTCAACCATACTACCAGGAGCTAGGATCAAAACAGAGCTGGCGAATCAGTCATGCAATAAACAAGACGATTTATTTCTAAGGAGTCCTTTTAGGTTGAAATGAAAGAACAATGAAAACTCCTGTTTTTGAAATACAAAAATAAAGTAAGAGAAGTTCCAACACCAATCTGAATTCCTCTTACAAAACATGGATGTCCTCAATCGTTTTCTCACCTTGAAGCACACTCACCACTTTAGACATTGATGGCCTTAGAAAAGGTGTTAGGCTTGTGCACAACATTGCTAAGGATAAAGCTGATTCAGCCTGATGATATGACTCTTTGTCACGCAGACATTCCCTCAAATCTGGGTCCACCAAGTCCATGATATGTCCTCTCTTATGCAAGAAATATGCCTACAAATTACGTACAAAAGAGTATTATATTCTTGAATAGAATTATGTTCAGAGGAGAATATTGAACTTTTACAATTTCTTTGATTCAGCGAACCTCCACTCTACCTCTCTCAAACATTTTAAAGTTTCTTCCAATCAATTTATATATCTTCTCATGTTCCTTAAAGAAAATAGTTGTGTACCCATAGGCCATAGTTGAGGTAATTTTGGCCACAAATTGCCTGACATATGAGGTGTATATTTATATTACTGTTTTTCTTTTCCTTTTTCCTTTTTTTCTAAGAAATTGTGCCACTTTGACTTTAGTATCACTTTCTGGTATCCCATTCTATTTTAACACGTAATTATATGTATGTAAAACATGAAGATAGTTATTTTAAAAACTATCAACTGCATATTATATGTTACAATATAATTAAAATCTTTCTATCATATGCATATATACACATATGAAATCTCTAACTTTTTACAAACTCATCTCATCAATATGTACTTTAATGTTGGTTATGGAAAATACTTGTGCAACTAGAATAAAAAACTCTTCTTATCAATACTTATTTTCATGTTCGTTATGGAAAATACTTGTACAACTAATATCTTAAATAGATTTTGCATCTGACAATGAACTGCATGGAAACAGCAACTGCCAACCATCGACCTCAAGTGTTGATATAAACAAAAGCACATATTAGGTAATGAAAATTTATAGACCCCATCCACTTAAGAATTTTTATTTTTCTGCCATGGTGTCTATCTTCACTAAATAAGACAACTTAGATGGAAGCGAATGTGGGTGAATATATATTACATTACAAGCAATTTGGGGTATGATATAATTTGTTTTTCTTTTTTTTTTTCAATAATATTTAATCAAAGATAATTTCACAATCATGTTAATAGGAACTGGACTTACCTTATCTATGCCAATATTGGATTTATTTATTAAAAATCTTCTTATTATTGTAATTCTATATTTGATATACTTTTATTAATTTCATAAATATAATTTAACTTTATCATTATCATATGAGAGATAGAGAGATGCAACTTGAAAAAAGAAATGAGTTTAAGGAGAATTAAACTGGAGGCTCCATACTCATAAGGAATGTGCATTTAAACACTTTCACATTCATTTTCCTAATTAGGTTTAGTTTTCAAAATATAAATATACTAACTATTTATCATTTTTTTCCCTTAAATATTTTAATAATTAATTTTTTCATTCTTGGGCAAAGGCCCCTCTTCATCTATCCACGATTTCAATGGGTAAAATAATGACTCATGATTAAGGCACTAAAATAATAGCAACCTCGACAGTTTAAAATACCTACTACAGGTGTTTTTCCCTCCCCCTCTTAATCAAAGGGTTGAATGCTGTCTCTTGGGAAATATGTTAATGAAAAAGCAGCCGAGAAAAAAAAAAAAGGAAAAAGGAAAAAGAGTGAGAGAGAGAGAGTAGATAGCCTTACCCTATCCAATAAAAACCACATATCCTCCTGGTATTGTGAATTTTTCTTTCCACTAATAATTTCATACAAAACCACTCCAAAACTGTAGACATCTGCCTTTTTCGTCAAGATTCCTAGCGATGCATATTCAGGTGCCATATAACCACTGTAAAAATTAAACTAATGATACGAATCAATTTTTTGTTTTAAAGGTGTGCAAAAGGCTAATTTATAGACCTACTAGTGCTTTAATGCTTTCATACTCACCTCGTGCCTCCAACCTTGACAATAGGGGACATATCATCTGCTCCATACACTTTTGCTAGTCCGAAATTAGAGATTTTTGCATTTAATTCTGCATCAAGTAATATATTTGTAGCTTTAATATCTCCATGGATCATGCTGAGGCGGTTCTCTTCGTGGAGAAACTTTAAAGCTATAGCAATGTCTTTGCAAATTTTGTATCTAACTTCCCAATTGAGTTTTGATATTGAATTTTGATCTACAAACCAACATACGTACTATGTTAGACATACTTGTCATATAAATAATAGTAGAACCGAAATCTAAAGGCATAAACCAAACTATGTGAGCATTGGAAGGAAAGACAATTGGAAAATCATTCGATCCATATTTAAATGTGGTGCGCGTCTGGTACTTCGACCAAAATCTGCAAATAAAACTGGGAAAATAGCCAAAGCGACGTTTCCTCTCTTAATAATGTGACTAAAGTGGCAAAATAAATTCCTCTCAATTGCAATTGTAATTTATTATGATAAAAGGATTTTTTTTAATAACTGTATCCTTAGTACAAATAACATAGCAATGGAAATAAAAAATGAATGGTGTCCTACCAAATAAGACATCAGCAAGGGATTTGTTTTCCATGTATTCATATATTAGTAGATGATGACCATGGCCGAATAACCATCGAATAATTTGATAATGTTCTGATGACTCAAGGATTTTAAGATAAAGAGTTTACGTCTAAACTCTTCAACTCCTTGCTTTGATCGAAGAGATAGCTTTTTCACAGCGATAACTTGATCTGCTATTTCAGCCTGAGATCACATGAAGGTCATAAATAAAGAGTTATGACTATACTCTATTTGGCAAAATTTTAACTACAATGGAAATGAGAAAAAGAAACAAAAAAAAAAAAAGTAAAGAAAGGAAAGTAAAACAATGGAAATATAATTTATCTCTTTGCTTTCAAACAAGAAGAATGGAAATAGAATGAAATGGGTGTACGTAAATGTTTCATTTTCCTAAAAGTTTGGTTAATATCAAAGAAATGGAAAAATAGAAACAAATTAATAATTAGATTAGATTATTCTTTTAAACTTATAAGAATGTTTATTTTTTCTTCGAGTACTTTTGTAACTTCATAAATTTTCTACCAATTTGCTTTGATTCCTCATAAAATTCAAAGAAAAGCAAAAATAGCGGAAAGAAAGACTAATATTAGATTTCGGCCAATTTCATCCCTCCAAATTCCAAACGCATGGTATTGTCTATTGTCTATTGTCTATTGTCAAAGGAGTGCGATGACAATATATAAACAAGAATGGAATGTTGCTGCGTGGAGAAAACAGGAGATTTTGCAAAATATTAGGTAGTAGGATGTAAGTCTCAACATTTTTAATTCAGTGTTTTTTTTTTTTTTAGTTATCAGGACAGATGAGATTTTTATATATCTGTAGGAAAAGATACGAAGCTAAATAAAATAGAAAGTTCTAGAGTGTGGCATTACCTTGTAGACTGGTCCAAAGCCTCCCTCTCCTATCTTTAATTTAGGATTGAAATTTTTAGTAGCTTTTCTCAGTTGTTTGATAGAGACCTTTTCCCCTCGAATGTCTATGCGTTTTTCTAGCATCAAAAGAAATAAATGATTACATATACAATAATGAAATGAACCTGACATTCATAATTGAGATCATAAAAATAATGAAAGAATGTCATATGGTTCCGATCTTTATGGAACGCAATATGGGAATCAACCAAGTTGCTTCTCCTCCCAAATTTAGCATTAATTTAAGCAGTATACTGCGGAGCGGAAGAAAAAAAAAAAGCAGTATTTCGCGGACCACATTTTTCTTTTTCCTTTTTTTTTTCCTATTTCATGTACTATTTTCAAACATAATGTGCATATATATATATATATATAGCACGTATGGTGTATATGTATATACAAAACTATATTATATTCTTGAAAATAGTCTTATATATTAAAAATGTATTATATGCGTGAAAAAGTGTTAATCTCTTAGTAACCTGCTAATGGCAAACTGATGCCAGATGACACCAGCACTAAAAAATAGGAAATCGTAGAGTGAATATAGATCAATCTTTTGAGAATGGATGTATCAAAAACCTTTCTAAGCCACACATATTAGCAGCTAATACGAATCTGTGCCTCTATTTGTGGCTTAAATCAGCTAGAAATGTCTGTAGTTGATGTAATTTCAGAGTATATACTTATATATCTAATGATTTTGTAACAATTTCGAAAGTGCTTAGGCAACTTTCGCCGAATCATCTGGTCGTTGAAATATCTATAACAGTTAATATAGTGGGAATTTCAACAGTTAGTTTATGGGTTAGACGTTAGACATTCTATGCCTTTTATGAGTTGATTTTTTTTTAGACTTTCATAGCATTTATCCCTGATTTAATTGTCTAGGGCCATGAAAGATTAACTGGGCTAATAAAATTCCAAGTCTAGTGTAAAGTATTTAGGCATGGCAAAAAGGGATGTGAACTTTGCTACAACACTAATACACCAGTTGAATTTAACCTCGGTATGTAGATATAATCCCCAAGAAAGAATATAACTTTTTGTTTGATTAGTTGGACTAATAATCGTGTGATTGTAGATACAAAGAACACATGCTCTCACACCAAACCCCTTTTTGTTTTCATTATGAATTCTCTAAGCATTAGCTTTTGATGATTTTAATATATTTAATCTTGGTCATATGCAATGAAATCGATGAGATAGTGAAACTAGTGGAACAGTAAAAACCTGGTATGAGTTGAGGCCATCGAGGTTGAGTTTGAGTAGCCGAATCAGAATCCTTTGGTGCAGGAAAAGCACTAGAAAGCATTCCTATACAACCTGGGCATGCCTGACCAGCAGAAGATTCTGCAAATGATGATGACGATGATGAGGGTATATAATATCCTGGAAGATTACTGGGAAGATTATCATCGTCATCCACGTTGAACGTATAAAAATTGAAAACCATATTCAAATTCAGTATCAAAGCAACTCAAACGATTGATGAAGTGATAGTAATGAGGATTCAAATCAATGTGGAACGTGATATTTTGATGGCTTTTTTACGATGAGCATCAGGGGTTGGAATTCCAATTTCTAAAGTTGTTAGACAGATGGAAAACTCCTTTTGGTTATAGAACATAATTGATAGGAAACTGTCTGTTGACAGTTGACTTGTGGCTGGAAAAAAGTCTTCGTCAATTTTTTTTTCTTATTAAATTTATTTTGGGAAAAGAAAATCTGTTGGATTTCATATGCATGATATCTAGCAAGGCCATTAAATTCTAGTGTAGGCTACAAATGAATCGATTAAGATGGGGTACGCTGCAAAAATCAAAGCTTAACTCCATATAAAAATTCAAAGTGTATAGTGTGTCTGTTTCAATGAAAATATTTTTCAGAAAAATATATTTTTATTTTTTTTTTATGTTTGTTTGAGAAAAGATAGTACAATTAATGGGAAATATTTTTTTTTTTTGTAAAAAACATGGACTTATTTATAAGTTGTTTTTTGAAAAACAACTTACAAAATATAAATACGTGTCATTTTTTACTTATGAGCTTATCCACCAATCATTACTATTTAAAGACATTTATTATTAATTTTTTAAATATTTTTCTTTTAGGTAGATTTATTTCTCATAATAATATTATATGTAATTTTTTTATTTTTTATACTTAAAACATTCGGGTTATCTTGAAGTTGTACAAACAAAGGAAAATTATTTTCATAAAATTAGCTAAGCATTTAAAAACATATTACCTTTTACCAAGAAAAACTTTTTTCATTAACTAATATTTTTGGTCAAAAAAAAAAAAAAAAAAACAAAACCTAAGTTCAATTTAGCTTAAAATGTTAAACTCGAACCTAATTCAAAGTGATAGTAAACAAACTCATGTTTGACTCAATTAACCGCTAATTTAATGAATAAATAATTATTTTTTTGCTCCAATTAAGATAACATTGATATTAAAACTTAATTTAACCTTATTAGGCTTGCATACTAATTGAGCTATACACAATAACAGTTTATACTTAAATATATCAAAGATCAAGCTTAACTTAATATACACTACGTAAGTATTTGAACTCATACTTGACTTGACTATTCTTTAGTTAAACTCAAGTAATAAAATACCAGACCAAATTTGAAAAGTAGCAATTTAACAAATCTGTAGAGTTTAGGAGTTTTAAATACAACTGGACAAGTTTGATCATATGCAATGAAATCGATGAGATAATGAAACTAGTGGAACGGTAAAAACCTGGTATGAGTTGAGGCCGTCGAGGTTGAGTATGAGTAGCCGAAGCAGAATCCTTTGGTGCAGGAGAATCACTAGAAAGCATTCCTATACGACCTGGACATGCCTGACCAGAAGATTCTGAAAATGATGACGACGATGATGAGGATATATAATATCCGGGAAGATTATCATCGTCATCCGCGTTGAACCTAAAAAAACTGAAATCCATATTCAAATTCATGATCAAAGCAACTCAAACTATTGATGAAGTGATAGTAATGAGGATTCAAATCAATGCGGAACGTGATATTTTAACGGCTTTTTTATGACGGGCATCGGGGTTGGAATTCCAACTTCTAAATGTTTGCAAGAAATATGAAAAAACGTTTTCGTGTTATTAAACGTAATTGTTAAGCAACTGTCGCCTGTCGGTTGACAGTTGACTTGTCGATGCGCGGGAAAAAGTCTTCGTCAATTTTTTTTTTTCTTTTGCCCTTTCTGAAATTTATTTTGGGAAAAGATAATCAATCGGATTTCATATCAAGCAAGGCAATTTAGTGTAAAGCTGCAAGCCTTCATATCAACAGATTGAGATAGTACACTGATAAGATCAAGCACACCATTAAGATTGTGTTGGAACTCAATTAAAAAATAATTCAAAGTTTGAGATCAATTTAGCTTAAAATTTTGAAGGCCAAAAAAATAAGAAAAAATAAAAAATAATAAGCTTAAATTTTTGAACTTTAGCCCAATGCTAAAATGATAGTAAACAAATTTATGCAAAACCTAATTAAAGACCGACCTAAGGGGGACCTAGCAAGAAATAAATGATATTTAAAAAATCCTTGTTGCATTCGATTTGATCGTGCTTTACAGCTTTGGCCGGGCTTTGCAACGTAAACAATTGCTTTTCTTTTGCTTTTTCTTTTTTTCTTTTATTTAACTTTTTCTTTCCATGTCCTTTCCTTTTAATTGTATTATTTATTATCCACTAACCAGCTAAAGACTTTCCATAAAGGAAGTAAAAGGAATCCTAAGATCATTATCTCTTTATGGATTTTTTTTTTCATTTTTTTAAAAACTTTCTTAATAATTTATTGAACAAAAGTTTTATATTTAGAAACTTTCAAAATACCATAAATTAGATCTACAAACTCTTTAAATGACTGTTTTTAACACATATATTTTTATTACATACAAGATATTAGTATTGAAAAATATGAAATGAATGGAGATAGTCTTTATTTATATGTGTGTGTCTGATTGTTGAAAATTGAAAAACATAGTATTAATAATATATATACAAAAAGGTTTGTGAGATCTTATTGATATATGGGTTCAAAAAGCAAGGATTCAAAAAATAAGGTTATCAAATTTATAATGTATGAAATTATAATATGTTCGTAGCAAATTGAAAGAGATATTAATGGTTAGGGTAGAATTCCTTGGTGCAGGAGAAGCATTAAAGCATTCCTATACAACCTGCACATGCTTGACCAGCAGAAGATTCTGAAAATAATGATGACGATAATGGGGATCCGTAATATCATGGAAGATTATCATCGTCATCCACGTTGAATGTATAAAAACTGAAAACCATAATCAACTTCAAGATCAAAGTTACTCAAAGTATTGATAAAGTGATATTAAGGAGGATTCAAATCAACGTGGAACTTGATATTATGATGGCTTTTTCACGATGAGCATCAGGGTTGGAATTCCAGTTTCTAAAGTTTTAAGAAACATGGAAACACGTTTTAGTTATAGACATTAATTGTTAGGTAGGAAATTTTCTGTTGAGTGCTATTGGCCTTCTCAATCTCAAAAGTTAGTTCATTAGGTGAGGCTTTTTCTCACACTTATAAAGGAGTACCTGGCCTCTTCCACAATCGATGTGAGATAACGCCAACATCTCTCTTTATCACACATCGGACCATGGGATTAACCATCCATGTCCGGCTCAACCGAAGATGTTGCAAACCTTGGTTTTGATACCACTGTTGGGTGCTATTGGACCTTCTCAACTCCAAAAGCTAGCTCATGAGGTGAGGCTTTTCTTCACACTTATAAAGTAGCATCCAGCCTCTTCCACTACCGATGTAGGATAACCACAACACTATTCATTGACAGTTAACTTGTAACTGCAAAAAAGTTTTCGTCAATTTTTTTTCCTCCTAAATTTATTTTCAAAAAAGAAAATCTATTGGATTTCATATGCATGATATCTAGCAAGGCTACAAATGAGTCGATTCAGACAACAAACTCTTAATATTAGGTATATTACTAAAATTGAGCTTAAACTTGATTTAAAAATTCAAAATTAAAACTCGATTTAGCTTAAAATTTAACCTTGTGCCTAATTCAAAATGATAGCAAACAAACTCATGTTTGACTCAATTAACTTTCAATTTATAAATAAATAATATTTTTTGCCAAATAAAATAACACTAATATCAAAACTTAATTCTGACTTATTATGCTTGCATGCTAATGGAATTATACATTTTGAAAGTTTGTGCTTAAATATTATGAAGGTCAATCTCAACTTATTACATTATTAAAGTATTTCAACCTCAAACTTGACTTGACTATTCTTTAATTAAACTTAAGTAATTAAATATAAATTTCACTATGTCTTGCATAATTTGACAAATCTATAAAATTAAGTATTTTTAAATACAATTGGACAAATTTTGTAAGTAAGTTCCCTTTACCTTTGTTTTTCTCCTAATCATTATGTTATAATACATTAATAAATCCATAGCTTTAATTAGGTAGAAAATTTGGAAATGTATCTTGTGCATTGCATATTTGCTCAAATTTCTGGTCATTATTAGAGCATCCACATTCATAAAGAGCTTCACAAGATCCTTAAAATGTCACATCAACATCTTAAGGAACTTTCTTCCTGAAGGATCTTATCACTTTATCTGTAAGGTTCTTTTTATATGTTCCATCATTTCTTTTTATACTTTTATGGGTTACGGTCATTTTTATACAATACTTTTCTTTTACATAACAATAACAAAATATTTTAAAAAAACTTACTTTTTGAGATTCTTTGCAGAGGACGGTAAAAAATTGAAGGAATCCTTTACATTCATACGAACCTCAAAAAGTGAGATCTTTTACCTAAGAACCCATGTTAAGTACTTGGAATGTGAATGCTAATGGTGAAAGCCCTGCCACATGTCTAAATAGTTAAGTGTCTTGACTACGAAAGAGATACTACGTACTATTTCTTATACAAAGAGCTGGCCTTTTAATTTTTTTCACTATAATAATATTTTTAATTGCAAAATTATAGAACTTGTTTTCTTTTTAAGAATTTTTTACAAGTGTTAAAATAAATCAATAGGAGGGGAAAAAAGAGAATAAAGTATCAATTTAAATGTAATAAATTTAAAACCCAAGGACATGATACTTAAAAACCATAAATAAAAAAACTTCGGGTATAATAAAGAAGTACTTAAAAAGAGAAATCTTTATGGAGTTGATATGACACAAAAAAAAACCTTAAATGAGATTTTTACCATTATACATGACCTTATGTACCTAATTCCATATAATAAATATGTAAAATAGTATATTAATTTTCACTTAGGCACTATGCTTTTGTTTTAGTTTTTTTTTTTCTTTTGCGATTACAACAAAGAGGGAGATTCCAACCATATTTATCTAGCTCAGAAAATTAGTGCTAATGTTACTTAATTTTTAGGTCATTGGTTTACTAGCACAGTACATTCATTTAAATCATATTACTTTATTTTGGATTTTGCATAAATATGATGAAATGCACAAATTATTAAAAATGGTCATTTAAACAAAAAGAAAAGAAAAGAAAAGAAAAAGGGTTAAATCCACTTATAACTTTTCTTACGTCTTCACCCCAAGTTATTTTAATTTTATATGTTATTGACGTCTCGCATTTGGGAGTCATTCCTCTTTCATTTTCAATGACTTGATTTTAATTTTGTCTCTTTTCCCACTCTTCATTTGTATGGGCTATAGACAAATTAGACAAGCAGAGCCAAAGAGACACTAATATGAGCACAATAGACATCTCCCCGGCGGGGATCAATCCAATCCATCAAGTCCAAGTCCCAAAAATGAGGATCCAGAACTACCCTAAAGAGGAGACGGGGCAATCCAACCTATGGACTTGGCAAGTCCCAAGACAAATCAAACTCGTTCCCCTTTAATATTTTTTAAATTTTTAAGGAAGCTTAAGGACTCATTGAGTCCATGGGTCCATCTAAAGGATCTACCTTGAATCCATGGACCCACGTAGGTCTGCTTGACGAGTCAGACCTACCCAATTAGGTTGGGTCCATGCCTTGACCCACCATAGATAGGCCGAGGGTCCCAGTTCGAACTCGACTCAAAGCTTAACACTGTGTTGGGGTACCATGGAAATACGATGAATTCTAATGAAAGTAGGGAAAGTGGAGAGAATGTATATGTTTGGATATTTTTACTAAAGTGGAAATGAAATAAAACATAAATCCTTTTCTTTTATCTCCAAAATTGGGATGAAACCAAATAAAATGAAAAAAAAAACTCTTGAAATTACTAAAACACCCTAAAAAAGAAGGAAATAAAAGTATTATAAGACATTTTACTCATTTTATTATTTTGTTTCCCTATATTTTGTTCCATTTCTACATTTCGTATTCAAATAAGTATGAGGTTTCTACTTATTACATTTTTTTATTCCTATTTTTCCCCTTCATTAGTTTTCTACAGCTTTCCACCTATTATAAAACTTGCCAAACACAGTGTTAGTTTTTTTTTTTTTTAATGATATTGATATATTTGAAGCACACATTACAGTTAGGATTATAAACGATTCGAGCTACTCAAGCTCGACTTGGCTCGAACTCAATTAGTAAGCCACTTGAGTTTGAACTTAAAGTCAAACTTGTTTATTTAAATGAGTCGAGCTCAAACTTTGATTTAGATTCACGAACTAACTTATGAACAAGCCCGCTAGTAAGCTTATAAACATGCTCGTTAATAAACTCATTAACAAATTTGGAATTATAAATAATATATTATATATAACTGTATAATTAAAATAACAAAAACTAATTTTCATTTAATATTTATTATATATTTATAGCAATATTTAAATATCACTACAACAAAATGAGTCTTTGGCTATGTCTAATAAACGTGGCTAAACATTAATTAAACGTGACCAAAGATTTTTGGTCACGTTTTTTTACACGTGGCCTATAGACGTCGCGAAAGGTCAGTCACAGATTTGATAAGTAACGTTAAAAATTGAAACGTCGCTAATGTTAATTTGGTAGCCAAATGCACTTTGTTAGGCGACGTTTAAACATGGCCTATTATCATGTTTTGGTCACACTTATGTGTTGCTAGATACGACTAATCTCCATCCCGCTAAATAAAAAAGGAGAGAAACTTGTGATCGGCGACGTTTAAACGTGGGCAAATATTTTTATTAGTAACGTGTAAACGTAAGTAAATTACGTAATTGGCAATGTTTAACCGTGGCCATGCACATGTTGAATAAGCTTTATCTATGTTTGTTGGACAACAATTGCGATTTATAAACGTGACAAATCTCATATTTACCGCAATTTAAACGTGGCTATTCTAATACATCAGCAACGTCTACATATATGTATTCAATTAAAATCGTAATTTGTAAATGTGGTTGTTATTTTAATTTAGCGACGTTTATACATGGCTATTCTTTTTAAGAAGAGATTAATGTTCAAATCTGTTTAATTTGGTAAAATGCACCTGTTTATTGTGTAACATATGCCCAATTAGCAATATACACCTATTTGATCACAATATAATTGATACTTGCTATTACTCTAGCACATGAAATTTATGTATGAATAAATATCACTAACACATTTTGGAGCATAGAATGCGCTCGATATGTAATAAAAACTAATAATATAAAAATTACTTAAAGATCACCATGACCATCCCTGCATTAAAGGAAAAAAAAACCCCCAAAACAATATCGTTTAGTGTCCTTACAAGAAATATAAGCATTAACTTCAAATTACATCAAAATGAGCATATGTACATACATGATCACATTAATTTGATCCCATTCATGTCAATTGCTTTAGCCAAAATACAAAAAACAAAAAACAAAAAAACTGAGTATTTAATTTTCTTCCTCACTGTTGACATCATCATCTCCAAGTGATGGATTTGATGAAGTATCTCGTGCTCTTGAAGAAGTATTTCCATTTCAATTTGCTGTCACAAAATATAAATATAATTATTGAATGGTTAAAAAAAACACGAATGAGATAATGAAAAATGACTCATGATAACTAACCTGAACTACTAGGAAAACTTGATACAAGTTGTTCTACAAGTCGAGTTAGTTGAGCAAGCTGTAAATACCATTAAGTAGCAAATTCAATTCAAGAAAATCGGAAAAAATCTAGTTGAGCTACTTAAGTAGTTTATCAAATCAAATTTGAACTTTATAATATTCAATTTGACTAGCTGACAAGTCAACTTAAATTTGAACTTTATAATATTCAATTTGACTAGCTGACAAGTCTAATTGAGCTTGAGTTGACTATAGATATTAATTAAGTTCAACTTAATAAGGTTCATGTTAATATTATACTAATTAGAATTTAAAACATTCTTTTGCTTAACAAATGAAGTCTAAATAGATTCCATATTGAATAGAAGCAAAAGCTGGAGAAAAACAAAAACAACAGGCAAAGTAATAGGACTAGATAAAGCTGTACTATAGACATTAAGCATATTAACTAGCATATAAAACCATGTCATTGACAAGAGGCAATAAATGCTAGTTGATTTGAAGGGTAAAAATAAAACCACGGGTCCAGCATAGGTTATGCAGCACTTAATAAGTATAGAAACCACAATGAAGCAGTGCTCTTGACAAAATCCTCCAAAATTATATAACAATTATAACTTCCATGTCTTTTAAAATTAAAATTTGAAAGACAGGATTGTCATCCATGAACCCGCATTAGTGGTTCCTGATGTGATCACTAATTAAAATATGAAAGAAAGGATTGTTTAATATTTTGCAATATTAAACAAAATATAAAGTTTAATTACCTGTTGAGTTTGTTGCTCGCGTAATGTTTTTTCCTGTTGCAATGCAGCTCTTAACTCATCCATCTCATTTTGTCTTCGTGTTGATCTCCCAATAGATGGTGGTCCATATCCTCTTCCAGGATGGTAGTCAGATCTGTTACTTGCATTCATAAATATGTCAACAATCTTATCTGGTGTCTTTGGCTTGTCAGAAGATTGTGACTCTTCATACATTTTCACCATCTTCTCCTATATTATGAACAAGTAAAACATAATATCTGAAACATGTTGCTTATTTAATAACATATTCAAAATACAACTTAACCCACAGACTTACATAATCTTCAGCAGCTTGTTGAGAAATCCAACCACCAGTACCATCAGGCCTTGGTTCGCAATAGCGAGTTAGCTTAAAGAACTCAAAAACATTGGGCAATTGGTGATTTTGATTGATCTACATACATAAATATGTTTTAAAAATGTTAAAACAATTGAATAAGCTTACTATTACATGTTAGAAATTATTTGAGTTGCTACTTACGTGCTCATTCCTTCTACTCTCAAATGATCGAGAGCTAGACCTATGCAAGTATTTGACACGACTACGTGCTTCTCTCCCAATCATTGATTTGGTCCTCTATTCATTAAAAACGGTTACATATTTATGCAGTTATTAATTGGAATCCTAAGAAAAATTTGTATGTAGAGTTTACCTTATTTGATGGCTCATTGGATTGTAAAATTGCCCTCTCTTCTTCCATCTCTTTAGTCCATTGTTCCGTCATCTTCTTCCAGTCATCTTCATTCGATCCTTTAGGTCTTGCTATATCACCAATCTACATCCATCTCTTCTTAGTTTTACTTCGATGATTTCTAAGTAGACTCCCCATCCATTTGTCAGCAGCAGCAAATTTGTTGTCATTTTTCACCACATCATCAATATTCAATCGATTCTACATCAACCATGCCATTCAATACCAAAAAAAAAAAAAAAAAAAAAGATTAGTAACATCACATAACAAGTAAATAATGTGTAGGAAAGTTTAATTTGTATTTACCTTGACTCTCTCCCAAGCTCGTTGTTTCTCCATCTTATCTAACTTTCTCCAATCTTCACCATAAAGAGGCAACAAGTCCCTACATGCTTTCCCTATCTCAGATGCTAATTTTGAGGATTGATCTGCTGATACAGGACGTCTTCCGCATGTAGTAAACTCAATTAGCAATTTTCCCTTTCTCTTGATGTTCTCCCGCTCAAGTGCTTGACCACGACATGCACTCCTCTTACTAACAGATCGTGTTGAGCTCTCAGTTGCTACAAATGCAAGAGAATTTTATTTTTTACTTACACAATTTCAATAATTTATTACATATAATGATAAAGCTTACCTGGAGATTCAGTATTGTTAGACACGTGGTTATGCTCTTGGGACCTATCCACTTGACCATTATTGCTCATTTCTCGTATACATGGAGCTTCGTTTTCTACATTTAATAGGAAAACAAAAAATCACATCACATAAAGTTAATTTTCAAAGCTAAAAAGACAACATGCATAGTGGGAATACACTTGGAAACAGATGTATAGAGTACTTATATTTGACCATATGAAAATAGAATAAAATTAGACCTGCACAACTGCACATGCCTAAACAACATCAAAATTAAGTAAGGCATCACAGACCAAACACGTCAACACATAGATTTCTTCTTCAATATGAAAAATGGAAAGAAATAAGCTGCATTTCATGTTCATTGATTTGGCGAAGTTTTAATGTGTGTCTATGATAAAGCAATGACTTGAGGGAGAAACTACCAAGTCATATCTATCCTTTTGTTTTCATTTATGAAAAATAGAAAGAAATAAGTTGCACTTCATATTTTCCCATCGTTCGTGTGATTAGTAGAAAGCCATCTCGATGGCTAGTGTTATAGTATCCAACTATCAATTCAACTACGTGGGAGCTTGTTATATAATGCCAGTGAATTACAGCTACTTTTCCTAACAGCTTTGCTCTTGTTCCTTGGAATATCCTAATAGCAATGGCTATGATTTTGTCACCATGCTCTAATAACTTTTCAGAGTACCATTCTAGGATGAACTATCCATACTCATTCTTCTATGTTCCCTTCCTTGAAAGCTAGTTTTTGGGCTTTCTCATCTTTTGACAACCCTTTTCCTACCTGCAAGAGACAAATCCCTTGTTACTTTCCATATACCCAACATGAAGCAAGTTAGGTTTGAAAACGGTTCATGTAATAAAAAAATTATCATGTTGTAAAACCTACAAAGCAAATGAACATATTTACACACTAACCAGTGGTGGAATGCATATCATGTTATCAAGATCCCTTTGCATTTTTCTGCCTCTTTTCTTCAAGACTTGCAGCCGCGTTGAACATGTCAAGCGCATCCTACTTCATGTTTATATTGGTCAGGGCAATAGATTACATGTAAAATGCAGTTGGCTAATCGAGATGGATGAATTGTGCCTGCATTGCATCCCCAAGGGCCACATCTAGTTGGTCGCAAAAGAGGTGGCATAGACTGCTAAGAAAAGACAGTTGGAGATACTATAGTTCCTACATCAACGAACTGCAACATGTGGAAAAGAGATAAGAGACTAAATCTAGATACACAAATAAAATCTAAAACAGTTGCATTAAATGCTGAAAGTGAAATTCCCCTATTAAGAGAGTAAAGAAGAAAGTATTCATGTAACTTGAATGAAACTAGCTCGGTGTTCTGCATATACAGTATCCAAAATCAAACATTGCACTTTTGCTTGTAACAGGGAAAAAGAAGGTTTCTCCTTGGGTATATCTTTCTAATTAAGATCAAATGGAACATGTATCAGGGTCTAAAATTATCAAATAAGTTCCTCAACCATGTCATGCATGTTGAATAAAATTGATGGCTCCAAAGTAGCAATTATGTATAAAAGACTCATGAGATGCAAAACAAATCATTTATGATCACATCCAATGCCATCAAAACAACAAATCACAGGATCTTATATAGACAATTAAGAGACAAAAAAAAAACCAATGGTTAGTTACCTTCATCACTAAGACCTTCACTCTGACTGTTATCACAAACAAAAAGAGTTGGTTGAATTCTACAATAGAAACAGTTCATACAGTGTAATTAAACCCGAGTTGGTTAGTGTAATGATTTTTGCGCATATGTTTTCACACAAACTCCATTCCAAGGGAAGAAATACATTATCATTTTACGTATCATTGTCTTAATCCATGTATAGTACAAAATAACAATATCCATGCCATGGTTGAAATACTTTACAAATTCTGAATCAATCGGAATTTTGACATGCAACCTTTGAATGCGAGCTACTCCATGCATGATAATAAAACTCCTCAAAAATTATAACTAGGTTAGGGTTTTTTTTTTCTTTTGTATATTTCTATCACTAAATGAGAAGCTTTTAAGCATAAAAAGATCCCAAAATAGTAATAAAACTAGCACCGTTCCCTTTAACCTAAAATAAAACAGTTCAATAGGCTAATTTGTCAAACCTAAAATACAACGATTAGGTATACGATCCGAACCATATACTGGAAAGAAAATTTTCTGTTTTTAATTTCAATAAAAAAATTATGAATAGTCTGTCCATCTAATATAGTTTGTATTTTCAGCTAGCAACTAAAAACCAAGGTTCATCTTTATGCGATATCCTAAAGATGCTCACAAGTCGCAGATTGATTAAAGCTAACATCACAAATATATCCATGTTACAGTGATTCTTCAAAGAATCATTTAAAAGCTTAATAAAAATAACATATGAATACTAAGCCATTTGCTCAAATAAGAGGGTTAAGCATGTAGAAACCTCTTGATCTATTTTACTAACCACTGCAACTATGCTCAATAATGAAATTTCCCTTCAATTACAGACGTGGAATGCTTCATTCAGTGACTCGCAAAAAATCTAAATAGAGAAGAAACATGCATATATTATGACCACGATTAAAAAAAAGTACCTTCCTTCGCATCTCATAGACATAAGAGCATGTTTCCTTTCCTTTGTCTGCTCCACAATTCTCTCTTGTTCAGCCAGCTTCAACTCTTTCTGTAGAGCTTCCATGAACTCAGTTTCACACATGCCACCATATACTTTCTCATCAATTGGGATCTCATGCTTTTTGGGCAATTTGTCCTTCCTTGTGTAATGAGTCTGCAAGGGAGTAATATTTCTCACTCATGAGCCTACAGAGGATAAATATTTTCAGGTATCATTCACTTAACCTCGAGTAATGAATCAATAGATTGTAATATACACATATTAATTCCAAGCAACACAACCAGATAAAAAACTAGATCATCAAATTTTCACATATATTAGTCCAACTTTAACATACGTGGAAATTAATAGCTATTGATAGTGATATTTAAGAGCATAACTCATCGGCTAAGACTTTCAATAGCTTTAACTCATATATTGACAATCGTGACATTTTGGAATTGCTACATAATATTAGATAATTCTAAATTTTTGATTATATCATATTTTAAAAGATAATAATTAAATAAATAAATCATGCTAACTACAAATTTCAAATTATGCTCTTTTATTCCACAACTATCAAAATCAATATCCAAAGAAGTCACAACAAGAAGGATTAATTCACCAGTCATTACAGAATAAAAAGATTAAAAGGTCTGCATATTTAAAATCGAATTCCCTTTTTTCAAAAAAAATTGAAACATAAGGCAAACAAAATATATTAAAAAAGGGTAAGTATTATAACAGAGCAAAAGTAGAAGCATGCTCCATGTCAATTCTATCTGCGCTCATGTGAATATCTTCATTTCCAACTGAATCATCTACCTTTGTGTGGTTAGTACCATTTTTGCTCCGAATAACCCAGGTTTGTCAACCTCAGTTTTCATCATTTTCCTCCTCAAATCACACCATAAAACAAAGCACAAAGAACAAAGTCCCTGTACATATCCATAGAGAAAAGATAACTCAACAAACACCTATTTGGTTTTCATATACATATATAAAAAGGCCACTTATAGGCATTAGAATAACAAGTAATTACTTGGAATGATGAGCATATCATAAATCATGCTTCAACTCTAGCTACTTTTAGAGAAGGGAAATAAAAGCAATTTCTTTCTCTCATATAAGTACAAAGAATAAGTAACTTACAGTGTTGTCTTTGCTCCTTCAAACAATAAGTTGTCCAATACTGGATGTGCACGTGTCTAAGCACAAGACTATGTCTATGTGGCCAGCCAACACATAAGAACATGACAAAGTGCCAACTTCATAAACATGTACCTATAATAATTTGAGATAGGTATTAAAACATGGCGAAGATCATAGTAAGTGCTCACAAAAACAAAAATAAAATTATCCCACCTGATAGGACCATTTCTAAGGGCATACCTGCAAGAGTCACCAACATTTCCTCCACACTGATGGAAAGACATTACAACTTGAAGCTTCCATCCATGTTTTGCCACCATCTGCACAAGCTCAGCATACCCTTCCCAATTATACTTCATAGGTCCATCTTTCTCTACCAATCCCCACCAAACATCCATCATCACTCCCTTCCTCAACTTCTGCACTCTTGAATGCCATCAAACTAACATCTATAGCTTGTTCAAATTCCCCCCTAATGATACTATGTTGAGTGGCAGCAGTACATACACTAGCACCTTCCTATCTTTTCCACTGTCATGTTGACTTAAGGAAGGACCATGGATTTTCTCCCTCAAAACCTAACCATCCTGCATTAAGTTCTTTACGCGAATATGGCATGATGGCCTTATTCGTGTGAAGCATGCCATGCTAGAGAAATCATCGGGTGTTTTGAAACTCTTGGTGTCTTTAGGGTTGATGAAAGAGGTTGAAGAACATAGGGTTAAAGCCATTTTGTTGTTTTTGGTGTTTTGCAAAGAGAGCAAATGTAGAAATAGATGAAGGATGGGAGCATCTATTAATAAGACTTTAATAACAGCAGTAAAAACCCTCTATAAATTGTATTTTAAATTATTATATATTATCTTTATTCAAGCTTTTCCAATCTTTTACTTTGCATTTTATGGTAGACAATCAGATAGAGCAACAAAATATTTGAAATTTAGCTAGATGATTGAGAAATAGGTTTGATGTCAGAGGGTTCCCGATCTTTCAACTAGATTCTGTGGTAAAAAATCGACCACATAGTTACAAAGTTCAGGACCTTTGACCAAAAACAAAGCAAACACCTTTTCCTATGTCTTATGGATATGTTGATTTGTTTTGTTTTTTTTAATGTTATTTTTATTATTGTGAAATAATTATTATTTATTAAGAAATATATACAAATAAAAAATAGATATTTTTACTTATAAATAAATCAAATATATCATATACAAATAAGATAGAAATTAATTATAGATCTACATTAAATAAGGATAAAAATCAGACAATCTAATTTTTTATTATAGGAAATAAGTACTGTTGCACTGTTATCATCCACTTTAGAGTCAACCAATATACTTGTTGTCCATAGAATAAAGAGTTCTCGAAAACAAGTAATTGATTTTCCAAACCCATCTTCTACATTAATGCTATGTCTATTTGTCTTTACCAAGCACCATTTACTTAGTAAAATATAGTAATATCACAACTAACATCATCTATTTGCAATACACTTGAATATCACTTCATGTACATTTCGAAACATATCAAATACCGGTTTCACTACTTACTAAGAGCGTGGTTCTGATCAGCAGAATTGTTGCCTTGTAAGGATGCATTTGCTGGACTACTGTTGGTACCTTGGACATGTGGAGTGTCATTTGCTGTAGTAGAACAAAAAAAAAAATTTGTATTATCAATTTAAACTAACTTTTTCTACTTTAATAATATGTACAAATGGAATACCTAAGGAATCAAAAGGATTAAATGGATGGTCGTTTTGTGGTGAATGGCGCATATCATCCCCAGAATGGTGAGAATCCGGCTCATCTCGAATACGTAGCCGGGGGTCCTGTTTACTCTTCCCTCCCCTCCTTTGAACATTCCTTCGACCGCTAGCCATTACAATTCTAAAATGGAATAAAGAAGGCATAAGTTAGTCATTAGAAAATAGACAACACAATAGCTTGGTAACTCATCATTCCACATACAAAAGCTCATGTTAATATCATCTACTTAAAAGAAAAAATTTACCTCACAAGAGAAATTAAGGAGACAGAGTTTTTACAATGAAATAAACACGAAACTATTCAATTTCCATTGCTACTATCATAATCTACCAGTGTCTCATCCATCCCTCATTCTCATCCTCATCTTCACTTAATTGAACACCGACATCATGCTCTACATGTTCAGATGCTTGCATTATTCTTTTGATAACCTCCCCATCAACAGTCTCATGACCTACATCAGTTCTCAATAGCACATCAACATCACAATCGATTACTGGACGTAGCTCATTTCCTCCATCATCATTTACTATAAAATGTTCATCCAAGATCTCATCTGCTAATCGAGCCTCCACATCAGTTAACAAATTTGCATCACCTTCTAGTGAGTCTATATTATAGATGTGCCGGTGCTCAAATTGTTGCACCACACGCCATTTAGCTCCTAGTTTCATGTCCTACATAAAATATTTGCTTATCTTGTGATGCTAGCACATACGGATCATTTTCATACCAAGTACGAGTAATCTTAATACTTTTAAAGCCATCATCAACTTGAACATGCCGCATGTTAGTGTCCCACCATTTGCACTTAAATATGATCACTCTTTTGTTTCTAACATAAGTGAACTCATATATATCTGTCAAAACCCCATAAAATTCAACTTTTGTGTCTCCCTCATTTCCCTCAACAAGCACTCCACTATTCTGAGTCTTCTTCCTATCATCAAATTCTGTTGTATGAAAACGCACACCATTATATATCAATTTATTATATCTCTTGAAACATGAATCGGGTCCTAGTGATAATGCATATAACACACTGATGACCGGGTCACCACTTTCATATAACGCACTCATCTGCAATAACAACAAGCAAAATAGACCATCAATTCTATTTTCTTAAACTTCCTTTACCTATAGCATAAGTAAGTATATGTGGTGTTTGTTAATTATATTTACGTTATTCATAAGCCATTGACTAAATTCACTTTTGTGACGCTCATCTATGTCATCACCATATTGTGAGCTTAAAATGTGTACATGTTCACTGCAACACAAATTTCACTTTGGTTAAGGAATAAACACAAATGTTAATAGTTCATTAACTTAGTAAAAAATGATCTAATGATAGCCACTTACGCTAAATAAGGTTGCATCTCCTGACAATTATTGATAATGTACCATTTGGCAATTTCAACCTCCTCATCTGATAATACCACATATGTAGGTGGAGATATAAAACCAACCCTGTTTGTAAAGATGTCCAGGCCACCATCTTCCAAAGAATCAAAGTTCCTATCTGGATGATTAAATATTGTCTTTACATCTTCTAAGTGAAGGGAGCACAAAGTCAAGCACTCATGAACAACATAAACTTTGGCAATTGAACCTTCCGGATAAGCTCTATTTCGAACGAATTGCTTTAAAGAGCTTAAGTATCTACATAGTAAAATTTTAATTAGGGGAGAAAAAATCAAACATCAAAATGAAGATGGTATATGTTGTATTCACATCGTACCTTTCAATAGGATACATCCAGCGGTAAGCAACAGGTCCAGCCATTAAGGCCTCTTGAGGTAAGTGGATAGCTAGATGCACCATTACATCGAAAAATGCAGGCGGAAAGATCAACTCCAACTTGCATAATATTGTGACAATATCACTCTGCATCTTTTGTAACTCCTCAACATTCAACATACGTTGGCACAACTTCTCAAAAGAGGTCCCAAGCTTGGATATGGTGGTGATGACATCTCTGGGCAATAAGCCACGAATACCCATAGGTAATAGCCTTTGAAGCAACACATGGCAATCATGGCTCTTCATACCCGAAAGTTTTGAGCATGAGTTGTCCACACACCTACCTATATGTGATAACCATTGGGTAATCTAACATTCCTTAGAAATTGGCAAAATAATTTTCTTTCAGAATTACTTAATGCATAACTTGCACATGGCATTGAATACTTGCCATCAGCCCGCTTTAGTAGATGTAGTTCCTTCTGAATACCTAGTTCCTCTAGATCAAGCCTAGCTTTATAAGTGTCTTTTGTTTTCCCATCAATCCTAAGAATTGTGTGAACAATATTCTCACAAATATTCTTCTCAATATGCATGACATCAAGATTATGTCTAAGCTTTAACTTTGACCAATATAGCAATTGAAAGAATATGGATTTTTTAATCCAGTTGAACCCGCCAACATGATGTGCTCTTTTAACATTCCATGGATGCTTTCCCATACCCACATCTACTACTATATGTAATTGGCAAAGAATGTCTTCACTTGAATATGGTTATGGAGCTTCACGATTATCACGCATTCCATCAAATTTCAAGCTACGTCTCCACCTATGTTCCTTTGGCAACCACATCCTATGACCAACGTACCCAATCTTGCTATTAAGTCTTATTGATGGTGTTTGATCTTCACATACAGGACAAGCACTGTATCCTTTTGTGCTCCACCCAGACAAATTCCCATACGCTGGAAAGTCGTTAATGGTCCACATCAATGCGGCATGCATTTGAAAAGAAGACTTCGAGTATGCATCATATGTCCATAGTCCATTGACCCAAAGATCATTCAACTCATCAATCAAAGGTTGCATGTAGACGTCAATCTCCTTTCCTGGTGCTTTAGGCCCAGGGATTAACAACGTCATCATGAAATACTCTTTCTTCATGCACATCCATGGTGGTAAGTTGTACGTAAGAAGCACCACTGGCCACATGCTATATGACTGGCTCATGGTACTAAAAGGATTGAAGCCATCACTAGCTAACCCCAACCGCACATTACGACTATCCTTTGCAAAGTCTGGAAATTCATTATCAAAATTAATCCAAGACAACCCATCTGCTAGATGGCCCATAATTTTTTCTTGTCTCTTATGTTCATCTTTATGCCAAGGCATTTTTTGAGCAATCTTAGGATTCATGAAAAGGCGCTGCAACCTTGGTTTTAGAGGAAAGTATCAGAATCTTCTGAGGAATAGACTTTCTAGACCCTCCAGACATCTTATACCTAGAAGTACCACAAGTAGGGCAATTTGTAAGATGCTTGTTAGTACCCCAAAATAAACAGCAATCATATTTACATGCATGAATATTGTGGTAACCCATACCCAACCCCCTTAAGTATTTGTTTGCATGATAGTATGACCTGGGAAGAGACTCTCCATTAGGTATCACATCACGCAAAAGTTGTAGAAGCATGTCAAACGACTTGTTGGTCCACTTATTGTATACTTTCAAGTGGAGAAGCTTCACTATAAAGGAGAATTTAGAGAACTTACAACTCGGATAAAGGTCTTGTTGTGAGTCAGCTCTTAAACCACTTAAAAAATCTGTTGGAATATCGAAGCTATCTCCAAGGCTTGAATCTTCCACTTGATTCGCAGCAAAAGCCCCCAAATCTTCAAGCATTTCATCAAGCCCATCAATGTCATCATCATTTGCCACATTGTACTCCTCCTCATTAGATCTCATTTCACTTTCTATATGACGAATTCTACCACGAGGTCCACTAGGCAATTCAATAGTTGGCTCCTCACCATGATATATCCAACACTTGTAACTTATGTCTATCCCATCAACAAGCAAGTGTGCTCTAATCACACTCACAGTGTACAAGTTGTTATTTAAGCATCTCCTACATGGACAATTTAACTCCTTGTTTCCTCCTATTTCAATTGCATTATGCGACGAAAAATTCTACACCTCGTTGGTACTCGTCACTTCCAATGTCGCAATTCATCCAATTCTTATCCATGTATTCTAACAGAAGCCATAGGAAAAAAGAATTAGAAGATAAAAAATATTGTTCATAAATCAATAAAATACAATATTCAACAATTTAACAATCTACACTTATCTCAATATGCAATTGATAGTGTAGTAAAAAAAATTGTGTAGCATCTTCAATATGTAATTTCAGAGTTGGATGATAAAAATAAACTTTTCATTTAGATGAAGTCATATATGTGAGATCAGAATTGAAGAAAAAAAGATATATATATATATATATATTTTTTTTTTCTTTTTTAACAATCACATGTATATTGAAGCTCTTCTATTTTTAGGTTAACGATGCATGTCTATGTTATGTTCATTCATATATGAAACCAACCCTATCTATAAACCAGACTTCAACATGTGGATTTTCAATTTTTGGCCAATGAATCAACAAAACAATTTAAAAAGTTAAGATTAAATTGAGTATAAAATGAAATTTTAAAATTCGCAATATATTATTCATTCTTGTAATAATGGAAATGAAAAAAAAGATTCAAACCATTCTTTCCTTTAAGAATTGAGTTGGACTAGTACAATCCATTTTGTGTATCATTTAATACTTATAAGTATAACCCATCTTTTGTGTGTGTGTGTATTTATTGTAGCCTACCAAATATTTTAATTTTCTCCATTTTTTGTTGTATAAGTAGAGGTTGAAATAAGAAAATTTCTAATTCTAGTGCTTTTCATAATAGGATCCCTTATACAGAATACGTACTGAACCTCAGCTCCATAACGGGATCAGTCATACACTAACCAAACAACTCAATCTATTCCTATATTGAATATCTATTCAAAGAGAACAAAAAAAACAAAAACATGTATCCAAACCTTGATCATGAATATTCATGAATACTAAGGAACATTATGTTGCATACCATTAATTTTGTTTTTATTTATTTTTCCCGGGCATATTGTATCCTTTAAAGTAAAAAATTCTCATATCATCATTAATACACAATTAAAGGAAAAATGAAATGTCAGGCCAAAGAAAAGGGAAAGATTGGAAAAATAAAAAAATATAAATTATCAACTGACTTATAGAACATGTCTAGCTTCTCCCTTATTCATGCAATCATACTAATGAAAAATTTTTATAATATATAATATGAGCTCCACTTTGAAAACTTACTGATCTAATGTGTCAGATTGAGTTGAATTGACATGCAAAATCAAAGAAAAAGATAATTTAAATGATATATTAGGGTAAAGAAACAAGAGCATGCCATGACATATGAAGATAAAAACTTGAATGCAGCAACCAAAACAAAACTAACAAAATTAAACTTTTCAAAAATAGACAAAAATAAATTAAGTATAAATCTGGTTATATATATTACGTACCTAATTTTGAAAGTTCATTAATGGTGATAAATGGTTAAAGACTAAATCTTTGCCAAAAAAAAAAGTACAACAGGGCAAGCAACTATATTGTAATCAAACATATAACAGGATCACCATGTAATGTGAAATTTGATCTTTAAATCTCGATTAAAAATTTATTAAATAAATTCCAATATCCAAAACCCAAAAACAAAATAGAACAAAGTAAAACACCAAATTCCAAAACAATTGAAGAAATCTGCATCAAATGTAATATTGCAAAGAATAACATGGTCCGAAATCAGGAATCTTCCACTGTTCAACCACATCCTCCAAACAACCCTCCTCCATGAAGCCAACTCAAGCGCTTAAACACAACAAATCCAACCAGTGAAGAGGTCAAACCAGAGAAATAAAATTTGGAATCACAACAGGATTTAAGGAAGATTTTAGCTGTGAAAATGAAAACTAAGAGACCAAGTAATAGTAGACCAGAAGAGAATAGAACACAAGGACAAACCCAATGGAACAAGTAAAAATAGTATTCATTCAAGAGAAAAAAATCAATAATACTAACACATGACTTTTATATATCGCTAAAATAAAATATCAGAATAATTTTAAAAAACTATACATTATTGTTAACATTTTTTTTTTTTTTCTAAAAAAGAAAGTAAGCATCTAGGGCATACAACTTGAATGTATTTGTAGCTATTTCTTACGGTCTCACAAGAATCTTTTTTAAACAAGAAGGCGTGAGGACCCCATTCTTTGTCCTTGTCCTCCTCCAAGGAAAAATCACATTGTGGTGATAAACTAAGTTATAAACCAAAAAAATCCACATATGATAGATCAATTGAAAGTTTTATATTACATCTCAAGCTATCAAAGATTTCCATATCTCATTTTATGTAATAGCATCATTAGTAAAATCATAATCCACAGCTGGCCTCTATTGAATCAATCTATATATTCCATATAAAGTTGATGATTTGTCCAATCCTATTTATATTTAGAGAAACCCCATTTTCTTATAACATATGCTACCTACATACATTTGCAAATTGAGTTACTTTGTTATATTTGCTCTTAACTGACTGCAATTAAAAGAATTATCCTACCCTAAAATGTGTTCACATCGAGAACTGTATCTTCCATCTCTTACTACTTACAATGAAACTTACATTATTAGAATATAAAGAAAAGTTCCAGATTTTGAAGTTTGTTCTAGTATAGTAGGAGGTACTGTCTCTGGTTAATTTTTATTTAATCCTGAAAAAGTGATAGATCAGCTCTGCCAATATTTGTTGGACAGCAAAGTTCTAGATTTTGAAGCTTGTTTTAGTATAGTAGGAGGTATCGCTAAACTGTAACACTTGTGCACAATTCATGGAGAATGCAAATAAACAAGCAGTAAGCAAATGTGAGGATTAAAAGTAAGACAGCAATGCTTAATGCCAATCCATAACAACGCAGTAAACAGACCATAAAAAAGAAAGATTGCCCATTTGTTTCAAAAAAAATTACTTTTTGCCTTTTAAGTAGGAACATTTCCCCTGTTGAGATCGGAAAACAAAAGGACAAATTCCCAAACCGGAACTAGCAATCCAGTGGAACCTTCTGTCTGATCATGGATTTATAGGTGTATGCCTATGCTTGTGTGCATGAACAAATTAGCATGATAAGTTGTTTTTTTTGCTAATCAATCCATCTAAGATAAGAATCCAAAACAAGCCCATAGTAACAGTTCTTTGGCAAACCTACACAAGAGGCTATCTTCATTCATAAAAACATCATCTCCTACCCACACTATCTAACCCAAGAGTGCTCAGGCTTATAAAACACACGTTCATGCACATTGCATGCGACTTATGAGTGAACATAAGCTGATTCTTTAGCATATGTGAAGGACTTTTTTTTTTTTTTGGTAAATATAAAGGAATTTTTATCTTCTACACAATCTACAAATCTAGAATAACTCTCCTTATTATGTAAACTACTATTCTATATCTTGCCAACTATGATCCACAGTAATAGTTCATTGTTCTTTTTATCAACATAGCAAGCCCTTTCCTTTAGGGTAACTTGCTTCTCCTCTCAGCACCACCCATGGTACAAGGGATGCTTCATTAGTATATGAACTATGAAACGAGCATCTTTGAAACTTGAATTCCCATCAAAGAGTTGGACAGTGAGAGACAATATAGTATTATGCAACTGTCATTTAACTCATATTCTACAGGCAAGCTTGTGAAAAAAAGATACTATTGCTTAAGCAGCTATTGTATTTGCAAAACTTTTACATTAAGTACCTGCAAAATCAGGAAGCAGCAACCTAATTTTTGCTGAGCAGAACTCTAGTATAATGTAAAAGGTTCCGGATAATTGTTCCCACTACCTCAGCAAGAAACCATCTCTAATGAATAGGAATTCCCCAGTACCTGAGAAATAACATCTTCATCACATCAGTCATATTAGAAGGGGGCTATTAATAACTATATTGAACTTTTCGCATATTGGACTTCAGTAAGACAAGAAAAAAATAAAAAAAATACTTGTTGAGAATACTATGAAAATAAGCACGAGAGGTCGCTATTATGAATATTAAAACTATGTATCCATTTTATATCTTTTACTGTTTCATAAATGATACTGAATTCAGGTTCGACTACTTTACATAAAATTCATTATTCAAATATTGGTAAAGTTTTTTCAGCACTTTCATATTAACATAACCAAGCAGATGAAAACAGTAGGCAACGGTATTTTTGGGACAAGAAAAAAAGGGACAATGATACTTTGGGAAAAATATTTTGAAATGAAAACAATTTTAACTAATAAGTAATTTTCTTTCAAACAAACAAAATTTATATAAATATGCGTATAAGCATACTCACAGAATAGAATACCCAATTCTCAGCAAGAATAATAAGTTGCTCAAAAAAAAAAAAAGAAAAAAAGAAGCTATTTCAAATCCGACTGTTCTCATATTCAGGCACCTCATGTTTATATCACTCATCTCCCCGTTTATTTAACTTACTTCCATGTGCCCTCTTTTCTCAATGATTAACTTCCCTATTGAAATCAATCCATATTTGCATTTAAATGTTTAGCTTATTATAAACTATTGTACTTATATAAATTTACGAATGGAAGGGTTAGTCGAGAATAAAACCCCAAATCATACAGGAAATGATGACAATAGATTGTCCGAAATTACAAAGACGAGAATAAAATTTCAAATCGTACAACAAATAATGAAAGTGGGTCGGCATAAATTGCAAAGACGAGAATAAAACCCCAAATCATACAGGAAAACATTATTCATAACCCTAATTAGAGAATGAAACCCCAAATCGTACATGGAAAAAAATGCAAAGACGAGAAGCAAATATATGTGTACGAACAACTAAATGAAAGTTAAAAAAACAGAAGATCGAACCTAGATTATGTGACTGTACTGATGAAAGATCTATTTTCTTGAAGATTCCGAAGAAGTCCTCTCTACGCAACTGCCCGTAAAGGAATGGGTTCGCGAAGTGCTGGTTGGTCGGAGGTGGAATGGAAAGATCGGTCCAGTGCCATGAAGGAATCTGTCGGAGGTGGCTACAGCACGTACGGTGGAGATTGGTAGGAGGTTTTCGTAGTAAATGAGAGAATGAGAGTACTAGTCTTGAGTTGGATGAACGAAGGATATGGTAAAAAGTAAAGTTTCTTTTTTGTTTTTTTTCTTTTCTGTTTGGGTCTACTACTTTTGAAATGGCAGGAATTTTTTAGAAGTCACAACAGATTTTTCTTTTCTCTTTTTTTTTAAGATAGGATATTGTAAATGAAAAATTAGTAACGGGTAATGTAAGATAAAGGGTTACAAATTAAATGAATGTTCCATAAACGTAGTTAATAATATATTTTAATTGATACACATGAATTATAAAATATGGGCGACGTTTGCAAAAAGATAAAGGGTTATAAATTAAATGAATGTTCCATAAACGTAGCTAATAGTATGTTTTAATTGATACACATAAATTATAAAAGATGGGCGGCGTTTGCAGTTTTTGCAAACGTCACCCAATATCAAAATTCCTATAGTGTATGATATTATAGGTTTGGAAAAAAAAAAAAAACTGGCTATGTAAATGAGTCGAGCCCGAGCTTATATTTCAAGCTTGATAAAAACTGGATAGACTCGGTAAAAGATCGGCTTGGCTGGATCTCGATCTCAATTAGTAAATGACCAAGCTTAAGCTCAAATTAAAACTCATTTAGTTAAATGAGTCAAACTCAAATCTAAATCTTAGACTTGATAAAAAAAAACTCGACCTAAAATAAAGTTTGATAAATTTTAAACGAACTGAGCTTCAATTTTTAAAAACTCGGCTCAACTCCTTTATAGCATTATATTTCATTAATACCCGCACAGTATAAGAAAGGGTATAGCAAACGTGCGATTGTGTGACATAATTTTCTATCTTCATTTATGTAGGTCCATGTCATAAATGGGATCCTTGGCTTTCTTTCAAAACATTGAGGAATTAAATTACAGAATCATAAGAGAGAGAATTTAAGATAGACCGTAAGTCGTGACTCGTGGCCCAATAAATCACAGCAAGCCCGACAACAAATGGACCTAGTTTGTCGTGTCTGTTTTTGCAATTTGTATTATTATGATTTGTGCGAGAGCATAGACACGTGAGAAGAGGACAATACAGGCCCTGCTATAGTAGACTAGAACGCATGGAAGGAATAATAATAATAATAATAATTGGACAGCATTTAGAGTATAGTAACTATTATATTTTCCATTTCATTATGGACGCAACCCTAATGTTTTAGTACACTAGTGATCCTCACAATCTCAACGTCGTAAAAT
Source organism: Combretum micranthum (assembly GCA_024138025.1). Classification (NCBI taxonomy): domain Eukaryota; kingdom Viridiplantae; phylum Streptophyta; class Magnoliopsida; order Myrtales; family Combretaceae; genus Combretum; species Combretum micranthum. The sequence goes on along the minus strand of JAMXBD010001857.1, from coordinate 173,372 downwards.
TACAGAGGTCACACGTTGTGATGATGTGTTTACAGATTCCTTTAAAATCTTTTTCTTGAGGTTTTTTCCGCCCATTTGTGCTTGTAATGTAATTCTCTCGTGCAATTGGATTGGATCTTGTCTTTTATTCTTGAGATATTGTGTTTAATGCTATTGTGGCTTTGTGATGATGAGTTTGATGGATTATTGCTATAATAGTTTAATTTGTTATTGCACATAAACTATTTTTACTTAACATGTGAAAAAAAAAATACCAAAATCACAAAATAATTGTATAGAGGGTTATTTCGGTAATTAGGCTTTTGGTCTAATTAATGCTACAGGCCGGTCTTCTGGGCTAGTGGCAGACTTAGAAGACCGAGTCCAACAAAGAATGTTGTAGGGAGTTTCGGCTTAATAGGCTCGCAACAAAAATCGTTGGACCAGTTTACTCCATTATCGGCCTTATTTGATTTTCTCATGTACGAAAAATAGACTCCAAAAACATCTTCCTAGGTAAACTTTGGTTTTGTTTTGCTAAATAGGGCTTATTTCTATTTTATATTAAAAAATGGAGTTATTTTAATAAGAAAATGAGCTCTTTTTATTAGAAAAGCTATCATTCTATTCCAGACCCATATCCAAAGCTCATACCCACATACATAAAAGAAGAGATCGATTATGACAGTCAGATTCATAGAAGAGATCCAATGGTTGCAAGTAATGCTTCATCTCAATCATCTATCCAAAAGTCATCCAACGACTATTACTATCCTCCAACATCTATAAATAAGATGCTTTTCCTCTCATTTGGAGAGATTTGACGTATTGCTAAGATTAAGAGCAACGTGGAAACTCTGCTAAAGTATATCCAAAAAGAATCAAAGCAACTACTTCACAAAGAAAGAGTAAAAAATGATTAAATCTATCTGATTTGATCTTTTATCACACTCTCGCAATTGAGAAACCAGATTTGTCTTTTCCTCTTCCTACGCCTCTCTTTGCAACATTTATACATGTGTCATCAATTCGGAACTTCTCTCTGGTTGACGTCATGCTTATTGCATGTGATTAACCAGCTGCAGTACTCCACCACTCAAATTGAAACGTTTCCCCATTTTTGTCAAAGAAAAATATAAAAAATTTTGAAAATTTATAAAAAGAAGTAACAAAAAAATTCAATATAAGAGAAAAGTCCAAGAGATTAGAAAAGATACAAAAAGAATAATGGAAATTAGAGAAAAGGAGAAATGGGAAAAGAAAAACCTTACAAAGTGAAATATTGAAAAAAACAAAGACAAAAGGGAATGAAATTAAAAAAAATTGTATGTCTTTGGATTAAAGTTAATTGTAATGTCTTACTTAAGATATATGGCTTAATACAAATCAAGTTTATTGTGTTGAAAAAAAAAAGAGATTCAATTTATTTAAATATTGAAATTTTCATTTAAGCTTAGTCAATTCATTTTTAGGACATGGAAGAGTTCTATTTAAGTGAAACATAGACTTTAGGAGGCCTTATGTGGCCTAAAAACATTGCAATTGTAAGCAATAATCAAGCTTTAGGCAAACTAAAACTCCATTTTGTCAAATAAAATTGATTTGAATAAATTAAATTCCATGTGTTTAGACGAAATTATAATTTTCATCATGAATTAATCTTTAAAATAAGTGGATAACGTTGATTATTGGCTCAAAAGACATTTTAGGATTACTTGTTATTGACAGTGGAATACAACCATCGGTCCACTTGGTCCTTTGGGCCTCAAGACCCAAGAATACAAACGAATCCTAGAAGAGCCCATTGCCTACCACCCCTAATCTCCTAGAAAGGTAAGGAGACCTAAGGCTCCATTGAGGAAAATGACCCATGGTCTCGTCAAGAACCCACACCTCAAGAAGGGTTAGCCGAGCTCATCCACAGTTACCAAGTGAGCTCAACCTTACGACCTCATGATCTCCAAGCTAAGTAAGCACTCCAATTATACCCATGACCAGTGGGATATAACAAGCTCAGCCACACTTCACAAAGTCTTTGTTCCTAAGCCCAAGCATCCCAATCAACTCGACCATTAGGTCGGTTGCCAGGAAGAAATCTACTTTAGTATGACCCTAAACACTATAAATACTTCTGTTCCCTTTGGAAAAAAGGGAAGAGGAAAGAAAAAAAGAGTTTTTTTTTATCTTATCACAGACATACTATCCTTACCTACAGATTGACTTAAGCATTAAAGTGGCCACGTCAGGTGACCCCCTAGCACCCTTTTAATCGCTTTTTTTGTGTTTGTAGGAGCCATCTCTACTAGCAAAAAATTAGCTCGTGCAACACAGAGCACCGTATGTGGGAACAGTCTCTAAAACCCTTCTTTCTCTCCTATCGCTTTATTTGCTAAAGCCTTTCTAAAACCCATAAACCACTGCTGCAAAAATACATTTACCTACATAATGTTGAGGCTACAGTGGAGCAAGAATCAAACTGAACCTACTCCTTCATAGCTTGGAACTGCTCCAGTAAGCAATGGCGAGGCTCCCAAACCACTGTACGTTGACCAAATGGAGGTTACAAATGACAGTCCTTTGGATCCAAGATACATCTCGGAGTTAGAAACTTATGCAGACAACTTATGCACAAGAATATGGAAAATGAGCATTCCAACACTCTCCTCTAAGTTAAAATCACGGAGTTGGAGGGCTTAAAGGACCTACATATGGAAGAACACACCACCAGCACATGGCAAAGCACTTATCTGACCTAACCACAAGCCAAGCTCAAAGAGGAACTAATTAAAGGGACCATAGGTGTGCCGTCGCATCACCACAGGCTAGAACCTTCTCTAAGGAGCGATTCTATAGTTCAAAATTGCACCAAAATGAATATTAAAGACACAATGCTCCTAAAAGCTCGACAAGAGCTGCTTCCTGCTTAAAACATCTTGCGAAGGCACACATCATCCTAACACTTGACACGAATTATTTTGAGGTACTAAGGAGATGATGAGCAACATGGGAATGTGGGGCCTACAGGTTCTAGCTTAGCTTGAGCTCACGAGGACAATGCACCCACTTTTGTAGCCAAAGACACCCAACTCGGTTCCAACAAGGAGTGCACACTTGAGGAAATAAATGACATGATGAGAAGACTATCAACCATTAGAAAAGGTTTTAGGGATGAACTGTTGCCAAAACACTCCTAGGCAAGGCCCTTTGTGGCCGAGGTTCAATCTGGAGTACTCCCGACAGGAACTTAACTATTCACTCTGAAATTCTATGATGGGTCAACTGATCTAGAGGACCACATCACCTAATTCCAATCCACCATAAAGATACACAATTTTTCAGATGCCATATTTTGCAAGACTTTTCCTACCTCCTTTCAAGGAGCAATTTGGGTATGGTTCAATAAACTTAAGCCAAACATGATAGGTTCATTCACCCAGGTCGATAACCTTTCATGGCACACTTCATGGTAAGCAAGCCATCAGCGAAAAATGTCTCATAACTTTACATCGTATGACAAAGGCGAGGTGAACCCTTAAGAGATTACTTGGCAAGATCTAATAAAGCATTTCTAGAGGTCCCGAACCTAATTAAGGAGCAGCTTTAGAGGCTATTAAACAAGGAGTCTGGTGGCTGTTGAATCCAACAAAATAAATAACCTACTCTAAGATTTGTAAACAGTGGTGAGCAGGATCGTCTCCACAGGGACTGGTAAAAATTCCTAAGTTTCTATCGGGGGTTGAGAAGAGAAAAAGAAAATAAAATTGGGGGTTTTGAAATCAAGCAAATAAAATAAACCTATTTCTAATTAAGAGATTTATATATATTCAAAAGATTATCTAGCCTAGGTTTCATTACAACTCAATTCTCAGAATTGATCATAGACTCAAATATTATTATTCCTACTTTGAATAGGTTAGTTATAAATTCCAATAAGCATTGAAATTCAATTCTCCTTAGATATTAAATAACCAAGATAAGATCTTTGATTATTCCTAATCAAATAGATAACCCTAAATACGCTCTTAAGGTTTAATCCATCAATTGCATTAAGAAAAGAGAAACCTAACCCTAATCAACAATCTCATAGAGCATGGATCATTTAAATTAGATTATATTTCATCACAACATCAAATAACCATCTATTTTATGACTATCGTGTTGTTTCATCACCTATATTAGATTACTCATACAATTACGGATATGAGTTCTAATTGATTGATTATTGTTCAATCATCCTACAACCGGATCCAAAGTTATAAGAGATAATCAAGCAATAATAACAATAGAATCAGATGAAATACAAATATGCAAAGATGAGAATAATAGAAATCAAACCCAATTAGGTCTCACAATCCATCTTGAATTGAGTTGCAATAATCCCTTGGCTAGATTAAAGATTAGTTGTTCATGATTCAAGAAAAGCAATCTTTAGGGTTCTTGAAAGTATAAAGAATGAATAATCTCTCTCTAATGGACTTCTCTCTATATATAGGAAAGAACAAGACTTTCTCCCGTATGAAAACTGGCTGGCTTGGAGTTAGAAATGGCTGGCTGCCATTTTTCATCGCACAGGACGCTGCAGCATTGATGGCCGGCTCCATGGCCGGCAGCCATTAACTCCCAGTGCCGGCCATGAAAGATGGCCGGCGGCGATCACACCATGGCCGGCGGCCATGGCTCTTCTGGCCGATTTTCTTCATTTCACAAGGCTCCATGGCTGGCGGCCATCTTCTCATGGCTGGCGGCCATCAGGCTTCTGGTCATTTTCTCCATGCTTTATTCATCTAAATCTTTCCTTTAGCTTTATAAACCTGAAACACAACATTAACTTGATTAAGTATCAATTCCTCATGATTTCTATAAGATTAATAACAAGTTTATCAAGTTTTATCCATTATAGATTGAGTAAATTATATCTCAACAAATTCCCCCACACTTAAACCATTGCTTGTCCTCAAGCAATACAATAGAACACAATTGAAATCTATCATAAGAGTGCTAACTTCACTTTTGAATTCCAAGCATCTTTCTTTGATTATTCTTATGACATGCAATTTTAGTGCCTACCACTCTGACCAAATTGATCACATGTAATTAAAATACTTCAATCAAAATTCAAAAGCTAATCTAAACAGAACAAACTTTAATCCAAATGTTTAGCAAGAGATTCTTCTATTCAAAAGTAAATTCTCAGTTCAGTAAAGAAAAACACCCATTTGGACTTCATTGGATATTTAACAGATATATACTCCTCACAACATAAAGTAAAAGCATATGATATCAACTCTTTCCTTAGATTTTCTCCATATTTATTATAAGTCTTATTTCAGTGGTACTTTAGCATTCATATTCCTTTTGATTTATTCAAGCATATATTGAGCCTTCAGAGTGTGTTCTCTGGACGGGTTTTTGCCCGCTTCTTTTCAGCTCTTATTATATATATTTTTTTCTTTCAAAGCTCATATAGTGAACTTTCGCCTTTCCTCCCTTATCGTTATAGTGAGTTCATTGAGTCGGTACATCCCGGGCTCATCACCCAAGTAACCAGGTTTAAAAGGGACCCCTAAGAACTCTCTCTCACTCTAACATTCAAGTTTGGATACTCATAACTCAATTGCTTAAGTTAGCGGAGTAGTGGCTATGCTTGTTTCTTTACTTTGAATGCAATACACATAAAAGACTTTTTTATCATGGTTCACTAAGTAAAAAGTGTCATTTATCTCTTTTACTAGATGTTGAAAAATTCTTTTAAAAAGAATTCAAGAGGAGTATATACATGTTAACTTATTCCTAGAAGTAAACCTGTTTATTTTTCACTTAAGAACTCGACCTACTCTTAAACTTCCAATTCTAAGGCTAAATACAAGATAAATTTGTTCCTCAAAGATTTTGCTACTCAATTTTGATCAAGTATTATAATCACAACAATGGATGAGTAAGACACTTTAGCAAGTCCATTTCCATATTTATGTAGATGCTATATAAATCATTTAGCACAATCTCCAGATTTCATAAAATTTTTGAAAAATTTAGGCAAAAAATTTGGCCTAAAATCGCCATTAGGCATATAGTACTCAAGAACAAACAATTTAACAATTCAAGTGTGGGTACACAAATCAGATCAGATATCTCAAATATGCAAATATATTCAAATATTCCGACATCAACAGACAATAATACTCAAATCTCCTTATCATCTTATCCCTTCCCCCACACTTATTTTGAACAGTGTCCTCACTGTTCCTAATTCAGCCCATAATAGGTAAGGAAATAAAGATGAAGGATAAAGGAATAACGATACTTCCCCGGTTTAGTACTTGAAGCTCTTTTGAAGTTCTTGTCCTTTAAAGCTCTTGAGAGAATGTTTCCTTCAAAACCAAACTAACTGCAAAACAAAAACAAAAAGAAAAACAAAAGCACACAAAAAAAAACATTAGTAACTAATAAAACCATGGGTTGCCTCCCATGAAGCGCTTCTTTATAGTCCTTAGCTGGACTATTCCAACTCATCTCATGGAGGCTCAAAGATAAAAGTCTCCCCGTTTTCAGCCATGGGGAAAATCTCCAATAAACTTTCTTGATTCACCCTAGTGATTTCTCCATCTAAAGCCCTCAACAATTGATCATAAAATTGATCACTAGTGTGCTTTTTAAGCTCATCCTCCTTCTTGAGATTCAACTCATCATCTCTTTTTCTCCTCAAATTGTCCAGTGTCAACACTAATCTCTCCAAGCCCATCCTTCTTAGATTCATCAACTAGGCTCTTATCTTCCAAATCTTCCACAACCTGTTTTTCATCTTTATGAATAGCAAAAATTTGAGAAATATTTGAAGTGATTTTCTTTTCACTATCCACAGAGAATCTAATGATTTCCCCATCAAACTCCATTGTCATGACTCCTTCATTCACATCAATTTTGGTGTTAGATGTTTTCATAAATGGTCTCCCAAGCAAAAGTGTAGGTGATTGTGAATATATCTCCTCACCCATATCAATTACATAAAAGTCAGCGGGAAACACTAATCCATTGACTTGTACCAAAACATCTTCCAAAATACCTGATGGATATATATTGGATCTATCTGCAAGTTGCAAGATTACTCTTGTTTCTTTCAAAGATCCAATATTCAGTTTCTTATAGATTGAAAGAGGCATAATGTTAACTGAAGCCCCTAGGTCACACATGCAATTTTCAATTCTAACATGACCTACTATACAAGGAATAGAAAACGTACCAGGGTCCTTGCACTTTGGTGGTAGCTTCTTTTGAAGGACAGCAGATATATTCTCACCCATAAAAGCTGTCTCACTCCCTTTAAGCTTCTTCTTATTTGTACAAAGATCTTTCAGAAACTTCGCATATCGAGGTATTTGCTTAATCACATCCAATAATGGAATGTTTACCTCGACTTTTCTAAAAGTCTCCAAAATTTCCTTCTCATCATCCAATATCTTGGACTTATTCAACCTAGAAGGGAATGGGGGAACAGGTTTATAGAACGGGGGTGAAAATTTTTCTACTTGTTTTTCCTCCATGTGGGGGTTCTCTTTTTCAAAATCTTTGGAGGTGGTCTCAATTACCTTCCTACTAGAGTTTTGCAATTCCTTTCCAGATCTCAAGGAAATTGCACTCACATTTTCTTTATGATTAACAGTATTAGAAGGTAACTTACCTTGTTGCTCCAACTTACCTACAGAGGTGGCAAGGTGACTCATTTGACTCTCCAAATTGTGAATACTTTTTCTTGTCTCATCCTGAAATTGCTTCGTGTTAATTGCAAGAGACTTGACAATATCTTCAAGTGATGAACTTGAAGACGAAGCTTGTTGTGGTGGTGGTTGAGGCCTTGGTTGATAGCTGAAGTTTGGATGGTCCCTCCAACCAGGATTGTATGTGTTGGAATAGGGATCATATCTTCTTTGAGGGGGATGTGTTTGTCCTGGAAATCCACCAATTGCATTTGCATGCGCATATGAGTCATCTTGAAGGGTTGGACACATGTCTGTGGGGTGATTTGAAGCACAAATACCACAAGCTTTCGCTTGTTGGGTATTTCCAAGGATAACCTGCTGGACAAGAGAAGTCAAGTTAGATAATTGAGATTCTAAGTGTGAGACACTTACCTCGTTGACTCGTCTTGTTGAAGGATCTTGTCTGAAACCGAATTGTTGGGAATTTGCAGCCGTGAGTGAGATCAAATCCCTAGCCTGAGCAGGGGTTTTATCTACTATCGCTCCTCCACTCGCTGCATCCATCATCTTCCTCTCCAAAGGAAGCAATCCTTCATAGAAATATTGTATCAGGAGTTGTTCTGATATGCCATGTTGAGGACAACTGGCAACTAATTGTTTGAACCTTTCCCAATACTCATGCAGATTCTCAATTTCTCTTTGTTTAATCCCACAAATTTCCCTCCTTATGTTTGCGGCTCTAGTAGCAGGGAAAAATTTGTCCAAAAATGACTTCACCATGTCGGTCCAAGTGGTGATTGATCCAGGGGGTAGATAGAATAACCAATCTTTGGCTCTATCCTTTAATGAAAATGGGAAAGCCCTCAATTTAATTTGATCTTCAGATATCCCATGAGGTTTCATACCTGAACAGACAACGTGGAACTCCTTCAAATGTTTATGAGGGTCCTCGTTTTCCAAGCCATGAAAAGAAGGCAACAAATGAATCAACCCGGATTTCAACTCAAAATCCACATTCAATTCAGGGTATTGAATGCAGAGTGGTTGTTGAGTCACATCCGGAGTGGCTAGTTGTCTCAAAGTGCGATCTTGATTTGCCATCTCTTCTTCTTCTTTAGATTCAGAAGTTTCGGTTTCCTCTTTGTCGGTTTCACTGGATGATTCAGCCAATTCCAGTACTTGGTTTAATCCAGGAGATGAAGATGATGTAGAAGCGTCTTGTGCACGCAGTTTGGCTTGTTTACGCAATTTCCTCTCTGTCTTCTCTATATCTGGATCAATTTCTAGAATACCTTCGTGAGAAGCACGAGTCATACACAAAAAGAAAACAAAAGAAAAAAAAAGAACAAAGCAATAAGAAAGGAAATAAAAAAAAATAAAAAGAAATAGAAACAGGGAAATTTTTAGACACCAATCCCCGGCAACGGCGCCAAAATTTGGTGGTTGTCGAATCCAACAAAAATAAATAACCTACTCTAAGATTTGTAAACAGTGGTGAGCAGGATCGTCTCCACAGGGACTGGTAAAAATTCCTAAGTTTCTATCGGGGTTGAGAAGAGAAAAAGAAAATAAAATTGGGGGTTTTGAAATCAAGCAAATAAAATAAACCTATTTCTAATTAAGAGATTTATATATTCAAAAGATTATCTAGCCTAGGTTTCATTACAACTCAATTCTCATTGATCATAGACTCAAATATTATTATTCCTACTTTGAATAGGTTAGTTATAAATTCCAATAAGCATTGAAATTCAATTTCTCCTTAGATATTAAATAACCAAGATAAGATCTTTAATTATTCCTAATCAAATAGATAACCCTAAATACGCTCTTAAGGTTTAATCCATCAATTGCATTAAGAAAAGAGAAACCTAACCCTAATCAACAATCTCATAGAGCATGGATCATTTAAATTAGATTATATTTCATCACAACATCAAATAACCATCTATTTTATGACTATCGTGTTGTTTCATCACCTATATTAGATTACTCATACAATTACGGATATGAGTTCTAATTGATTGATTATTGTTCAATCATCCTACAACCGGATCCAAAGTTATAAGAGATAATCAAGCAATAATAACAATAGAATCAGATGAAATACAAATATGCAAAGATGAGAATAATAGAAATCAAACCCAATTAGGTCTCACAATCCATCTTGAATTGAGTTGCAATAATCCCTTGGCTAGATTAAAGATTAGTTGTTCATGATTCAAGAAAAGCAATCTTTAGGGTTCTTGAAAGTATAAAGAATGAATAATCTCTCTCTAATGGACTTCTCTCTCTATATATAGGAAAGAACAAGACTTTCTCCCGTATGAAAACTGGCTGGCTTGGAGTTAGAAATGGCTGGCTGCCATTTTTCATCGCACAGGACGCTGCAGCATTGATGGCCGGCTCCATGGCCGGCAGCCATTAACTCCCCAGTGCCGGCCATGAAAGATGGCCGGCGGCGATCACACCATGGCGGCGGCCATGGCTCTTCTGGCCGATTTTCTTCATTTCAAAGGCTCCATGGCTGGCGGCCATCTTCTCATGGCTGGCGGCCATCAGGCTTCTGGTCATTTTCTCCATGCTTTATTCATCTAAATCTTTCCTTTAGCTTTATAAACCTGAAACACAACATTAACTTGATTAAGTATCAATTCCTCATGATTTCTATAAGATTAATAACAAGTTTATCAAGTTTTATCCATTATAGATTTGAGTAAATTACATCTCAACAGAGTCCTTGTACATAGCCCGTTCCTCAATTCCATTTCAAAATGCTATCCGCTATGCTTGAGCAAGTGAGAGAAAAGGTGCAAAAATATATTGTAATGCCCTAAACTAAGGCATTACAACCGGCCACATGTCCTCTCTTGAAAGGAACATGCAAAGGCTATATAAACTAATCCACAATTACAAAGTATATTCATATCTCCAATATCACTCAAAAGGTTACTTGAAAACTTTCATCAAATGTATATAAAATCTTCATAACAACCTGTTGTCATAAAAACCTAAAGCCAACAAAAACATAAATCATTGATACAACTTTACTTTCATTCCTCATACGAAAATATATGGAAACTTGTCTATAAATCTTATTCATAAAGTCCTTCACACTTTAACTTTAGATTTGGAAGTCTAACCATCTACATGATAATCCATAACATTATCGACCTCCCTAGGCTCTACATAGATATCATAACCCAAAATATCATAGACCACAAAATCTTCACCTGAACCTGAAAAATAAATGGATGAGCGAAAACACCCAATATGCCATACTACACACAAATACGCGTGAACACTCATCAAACAAATCACATGCATCACATGTTATTATGCAACATCCATAGGTTTATTATCTTTTAATTAGACATCAACCAGCACAGTTTATGATTATTGATCACTAACCCTAAACCTGAAGTAACTCATGACCCCGATAAAACAATAGTATAATACTTATATATATAGTTGCGTTCCACAATTAAGATGGTAATGACTCCTAATCTACCGGAATCATCTCCAGTGTAACTCTACTCGGGACAATGCCACACAAGGATCATCAGGTTGCCAACGTTAGTATTATACTCTGCGTGGTCTTTACTAACCGCAACCAAACACAATCAACACAACAATTTTAAAACCCTGCAATGGTTAATTCAATTTATATGCATGTCTAATCCTACAAGCATAAGCAACAAACAAGATATGGGCGTACCTGGATTCGCTTCAACTCCAATTTCACCAACAGAACTTCTATCAGAAAAGAATTCCTAATCTCACAAGAATTCCTGATCCAGAACATATCTTAATCAATTACAATTTCATGCACATAATAAAATCTTAACTCTTAATGCCATAAATTTTACTCCTAACCATAGTTCTATAATAAAAGATCAACACACATGTTCCTTTTGTTCACAATTCAGTAAAACCTTCAAACATAGCTTTCACCAAAATTCTTAACTATCTCCACAATTCCTTCAATATACAGATTCCTCAATTAATAAAACAAATACTAAAAAAGATTATAATTTTAGGACCATAAACATTTGATTATATCCACACTTACCTAGAATGTACAGATTTCTCTTGAACAAAACCCTAATTCAAATAATAAACTACGATCATAATCCTATAATCTTAAAAAATTATAAGTTCTAAGATAGATCTTACCTTTTCTTTAAATTGAAACCACACAAATCTTCAAACCAATTTTTAGGACTTCTCCACAAGATCTTGATTCTCTTCAAAACCAATGAAACAAGCTTATGAGGAGTTTACCCTCAAAGAATTGATTGGAAAAGGGCTGGAGAGAAATCTATTTACCTAGGGTTTGCTGAGGGAAAGTTGTGATAATTTCTAAGCCAAAGGGGTCTATTTATAGAAGAGGAAAAGGGTAAAGATATAAAGAAACTTTTTTGACCCTTCAATTTTCGCAACAGTACACTAGAAACGAAAAGACACGAAACTCTTCAATTCTTATAACAGCACCGGAAACGAAAAGACACCTCATGTATTATATGTCTGCCATATAATACACATAAATAAAACTTATGAGGATGGACCATAAAACTCTCTCATTTTATAACAAATGACACTATTACCCTTCATTATAAAATATTTTCCTTTATATTACATATATTTTCCAAGAAGACACTAGAAACACTAGAAGGGAAGCTGAAGCCAGGACCGAGCTCCCTCAAACTAAAAACAATCCACCTCGAGAAAAAGGACAATAAAAAGACCATTGCAACTTCAATTGAGCTGATGCACAATAGGGTCGTAGAGATAATTACAAGCAAGAACTCTTCCCGACACATGATGAATTCATGCCTTTAAAATTACTGGTCCACAACGTGTTCCTTAAGATAAGGAACCAAGGCCTCCTGCTGCCACCTCCTCCCACCACCTCCTCCAATGAGGCCCAGCTTGAGAAGAAAAGACTCAAAAGAATATTGTAAGTACCACTGTGACCGTGGGCATGATACAAAGAACTGTTAGCAACTTAAAAGCACCATAGAGGATGCCATGTGGTATGGCTGGCTCAAGCAGTGCATCAATCATGACCTCAAACCAGAGCTACCCATATAGAGATATAGGATTGGTGAGAAGGAGAAAGCTTCTAACACCCGAGGCTACTCAGATTAACCCTAACTCCACTAACAATGCCATAGTGAAATCAATAATATAATAAGCGGTCCTATGACCTTGATGAGAGCAGGGCTACCACTTAACCCAAGCTCATCCCAACGAATGATGAACCTAGAACCTAAAAGGACAAAGGTCAACACCACCATTTCCTTTTCAGACAAAGTTATGAAGGAGTCTAGACCCCTCACCAAGACGCTTTGGTAATCTTTGCTTGCATTTCGAGCTAGAAAGACAAAAGAGTGTTGATCGACACAAGAAGCAATCTAACATTCTCTTCAATCAAGCATACAAACAAATGAAACATGAGTTAAAACCAAAGTTAAGGCCCTAGGATCACGAACTATATGGTTTTGATAATCAACTCGTTCGACCTCGAGGGATCATTGCCCCGCCCCTTGAGTTCAATGAAGAGTCGTGTAATGCCATCTACCAGATAGATTTCCTTATGGTTGATTGTTGGTCCTCCTACAACGTCATATTAGGAAGGGCCATACAATTAATATTCGGCATGATCATCTCCCAACCCTCAAAGCAAAGTTCATAACTCCAACTAGGGTAGGGGTATGTTGAGGAGATTAGGAACAATCTTGAAAACTATACATCAAAGCTCTAAAAGGAGACCATGTATATACTATAGACATGAAACTAGAAGACGAACCCGAGCATTGAAGTGAGCCAGCCGAGCTTATAGAAGAGGTCGCCTTGGATGAAAATCCCGAGCACACCACAAAGGTAGGAAAATTGATTCCTTCCGATATAAGGGAGAGCTTGATCATGTTCTTGCGAGCGAATAAAGACAGCTTTTCATGCCGACTTCTGACATGATAGGCATAAGGTCGAGCGTGGTCACACATCAACTGAATATCAATAAAACCCGGAAGTCAGTTTGCCAGAAAATCAGATACTTCACGTCTAAGAGATAAGCCTCCATTGAAGAAAGAGTCTAGAAACTGCTTCGAGCAGGATTCATTACAGAAGAAAAATACCTGAATTGCTACCCAACCGGAAATGGCAGATGTGTGTAGATCACACTGATTTGAACAAAGCATGTCCGAAAGATTACTTCTCATTACCACGAATCAATCGGCTCATTGACAACACCTTGTGTCACAAGTTATTGAGTTTCATGGACACCTTCTTGCACTATAATCAAATCAAAATGAAAGAAGCTAATGAAGTCCAAACCCCTTTTATCATGTCCTTTGGCACATACTACTACAAAATGATGCCATTAGAACTAAAAATGCAGGCGCCACCTTCTAATGGCTAGTCACTAAGGTGTTTAAACCTTAGATAGTTAAAACATGGAAGTTTCTATTGATGACATTATCATGAAAAGTAAACAAGTAAAGAATCACCTGCATGACTTCCAAAAAACTTTTGATTGACTCTGCTTCTACAATTTAAAGCTCAATCTATAGAAGAGCGTGTTTGGCATCTTGTTAGAAAAATTCTTAGGTTACTTAATGTCCCAAAGAGGGATCGAAGACAATCCCCACAAGATCAAAGCGATCTTAACAATGATGCTACCTACATTGATTAAAGAAGTACAACAGCTCGCCATAGAATAATTGCATTAAGCACGTTCCTCTTTAGGAGCGCTGATAAGTGCTAAGAGTTCTTCAAGATCCTAAAAAAAACCTGATCAGTTCAAGTGGACAAAAAAGTTGCAATAGGACATCAATAAGCTCAAACAATTCCTAATAAAACCTCTATTGTTAATGGCCATGCTCCAAGGTGAGTTCTTATGCCTTTACATTGCATTGAGCAATCGAGCTCTCTCATCTGTGTTAACATAAGCTGAAGGGAAACAACATCGACCAATGTATTACATTAGCAATATCCCCTGATGGCCAGAGCAAGGATATAAAAAACTGGAAAAGTTTGCCCTAGCGATTATAATATCAACACGTCGGCTATATTCATACTTTCAAGCACACCAGATCGTCGTCCTTACCGATATGCCGATAAGGGCAATCTTCTAAAAGCCAGAGTCCCAGGAAGAATGATGAAATATGCTATCGAGCTCAATGCCTATGGGTACATACCAACCTTGGGATGCCATAAACGCACAAGTTTTAGTAGACTTCGTGGCTAAATATACCAAGACACCCGAACCCGATGATGAACAAAAGACTACCTAGACCCTCCATGTAGATGGATCCTCCACGCAAGGGGGGAGTGGAGTTAGCCTAGTACTAAAGGGACCCTATGGACTCAAGGTAAGCTACACTTTGAAATTCAGCTTTCCTAAAAGCAACAATGAAGTAGAATACGAGGCATTGTTAGTCGGACTCAAGTTCACTATGTGTGTTGGAGCCAAAATAGCGATCTCAAGATCTTTTGTAACTCTTAGCTTGTGGTACAATAGGTCAAAGGTATAGATGAGGCAAAGAATGAAGAAATTGCAAGATATTTAGAAGTGGTCCAATCCCTCACAAGAGAATTATCCTCTTGGAATATCATTAAAATAATGACAGTTGATAACATAGAAGTTGATAAACTTTCCAAGCTTCCCTTCATGATAGTTCATAACCGAAGAAAGATAAAAAAAAAAAAAATCCTTATCGAGTTCTTGCCAGAGAAATCTACCATTATGAGGGCCTTCGAGGTGTTAAATCTACAATAGGCAACTTTACCCCTAAGCTGGATGACGCGAATAAAGGAATACCTCAGGGACAGTACCCTACCCTTGAATAGAATGGAAGCAAAGAAGTTAATGTATAGAGCAGCCAACTATACCCTGATCAATAGGGTTCTGTACAAAAGGGGCTTAAATTTCCCCTCCTTCATTGTTTGTGCGTAGATGAAGGACAATGTGTT
The DNA here is from genome assembly GCA_024138025.1 of Combretum micranthum. Lineage (NCBI taxonomy): Eukaryota > Viridiplantae > Streptophyta > Magnoliopsida > Myrtales > Combretaceae > Combretum > Combretum micranthum. The sequence goes on along the minus strand of JAMXBD010001857.1, from coordinate 157,722 downwards.
CTAGAAGACCTACACACCGGATAGTGCAACAACCACATCAAAGCCTAATCGCTACACACCAAGTCGTGTAAGCTGGCTATTTTTGGCAACCATGAAGGCTGATGTAAAAGAATTTGTATAGTGATGCAAAAGTTATCAAAAGATTGCCCCCAATCAACCACGCCCAAAGTGCAAACATGAGTAGAAGCTAAGGTGGTAGCAAAGGTTATGGACAAAAACGTCCAACAATTCATCTACATGAACATCAAAAGGTTTGAAGTTCCACATTCTATAGTAATGGACAACGAAAGGCAATTTGACACCAAAAGAATGAAAGACTTCTATGCAGAGTATATCACCACACACTACTCCTCGCTTGTGCACCTTCGAGCTAACAGTCAGGTCGAAGCAGTCAACAAAACCATCATGCAGAGCTTAAAGGCAAAGGTGGACTGTTAGAGTAGCGAATGGGCAGACGAACTACTTAGCATCCTGTGGGGATACTGCATCACCCTATGAACCTCGATAGACAAAACTCCTTTCTGTCTAGGCTTTGTATCAAAAGCCTTCTTGCCTATAGAGCTCAAACTACTGGACATCCATATTCAGTCAAACAATGAACTAATCAAAGAGGTTGGCCTTCAAGCAAAGCTCGATGCCATAAAAGAGGCTCAAGACGCTGTAAGTAAAAGGGTTGCTGCATACCAACAAGGAGTAGCCTGATACTATGATAAGAAATCTAGGCATACGGTTAGAGGCAATGGGGTTAGGAGAAGTCTGAGGAAAACTCGTCTAAAACTAGAAAATTCCGGTTATAGTGAAAGAAGTCTTGCGAAATGGGGTGTACAAGCTCAAAACGCTAGACGGCGAGTTTAACCCTAGAACTTGGAATGCGAACAACTTAAGAAAGTCCTTTGAATAGTTACTACTTACTTATGTGTAAAATGTGACCATGGGAAAACCACAAATGAAATGAAGATTCTACGTTAAAAATGCATATCTAAGATCTCCCTTTTTTATATTGTAATAGCAAAAAAAAAAAAAAAATTCAAGTAATATTCGGTAAGGGCCTTAGAAGTATAAAGAACTCCACCCTTTAATACTGAGTAAGCTCAGGGCAACCCCCTCTTTAAGGTAACTCCCCTCATAGGATTGGGTAACTCCCCTTGTAAGCCCAAGCAACAGTCATATTATTTTCATAAAAAAAAGAAAGAAAATGTCTACAACAACATTAACAACATGCAACAAAGAAAAACAAGTTCCGAACAAGGAGACAACTTTTATTAACTTAAAGGAGATCATTACAGTAGTTTTGACTAGTATCTCGGCCAAGGAATACAAGGTAAAATTTTCACAAGTATAAACTAGTTGGGTTGAACACAACTTTGAGTTGGAAAACTCCGAAAAGCATTTGAACCTTAAATTAAGAAATCCTCCAATACCCAGCCAATCATAACTCAAAAAATGTGGGCTTAGGCTGAACATAACTTCACCTCCTTGACCACCCAAATGCATGCCTGAGCTTTTCTATCAACCTTTAAGAATGACAATGAATCTCAGTTGGACGAGGACTTAACACACCCAAGAACAGGAGGGAAAAGTCAATCCCTTACGATGAGTTGATGCCCGATAAGCCATTAGGAGACCCGGCTTAAAAGGGAGAACAAGCCAATGCATCCCCAACGAACTCCACTAGCCATGAAAATGACCAAAAGCAAGGAGCTCAGGAGTAGGAGAAAGGGACGAATGACCCGTCCACGATGACCACAACCTCGAGTGACACCTTAAAGTTTCAAATTGTTGATGGCGAATGCCCCTACTCACCTGAAACATGCCACTGCAGTCGCCACGACTTCTCCACCAAGTAATAGACCTTAGCGACCTTGATCCTGGGAAGGCATAGCCCCAAATTGAGTGGCCGAAGCAGAAGTGGGAAATGGGCCTCAAGTAACACACCCAACTTACTGATTGACCTTGGTAATGGCCAATGTAAACTGGGGCTGCAAAGCTTCTAACCCCATTGAACAAAAATCATAGGTTGCCATAGACACCATATGACTCACGACCTTTAAGGGCTCGACCTCTCAACACAAAGAAGGTTGATAGGAAGAGAACTCATGATATGGTCAACTCCTAAGTACTAAAGAGAGAAAGCAAAACCTTCGATTTATGAATTAAAATGAGTAGAGTAAACTTAGTTCATAGAGAAACAATCTACTTACCAGCACTATTTATAAACAAGAAAAAAATGTACTAGTACCGACATTTAATGCAGCAAAATCTTAAGGATCCTAAGTACACTTCACCTTAGCCATTTGATTAGGCCTTAGGAATGGACGAACCTTAACAAGGAAAGTTTCCTAGCACACGCAACCTCGTCGGCCCGTACTAATAGCCTAGTGTCGATATAAGATCAAGACGACAAATATAACATGGTTAAAAGAAAAAGCGAGATCAACAACAATGAAGATTAACCAGCTCGGCCATACTCCACGAAGTCCTTGTTCCTCAGCTCAAGCATCCCCATCAACTTGAGCACCAGATTGATTACTAAGAAGAAGTCTACCCTGGTACGACCCTAAACACTATAAACCCCCGTCACCTTTGGAAAAAAGGAAAAGGAAAGAAAAAAATTTACTTATCTTATCATAAACATATTATCCTTACTTACGGATTAACTTAAGCATTGGAGTGGCTACGCTGGGTAACCTCCTGGCACCCTCTAATCGCTTTTTCTATATTTACAGGAGTCATCTCTACGGGCAAAAAATTGGCTTGTGCAACACTTGTGATGTAATTTAACAAGAAGCTTAGTATTTTATCCTTAGATATCAAATTACAATTAGCCTAGTGGTCTTGTAGTTAGAGTATGTGTGTTGAATCTTAAAGTTGAGACTCACCTCATGTAATTCGATGTCTTTTTCTCTTCCCATTAGGTCCCTAAAGGGTCGATTCCCACCCGACTTATCATCTGCAATCCCAAACCTTGATATAGTCTAGAAAAGGTAGGTTCAAGTTATAAAATACTAGTTGATTTACTGAGTCTACGCGGGTTTGTCCTTTAGAACCGCATGACCAATTAGTTTAAAAACTGGTTGAATCAGCAAATAAACCAGTTTTCCCGAGAGAGAGAGAGAGAGAGAGAGAGAGAGAGAGAGAGAGAGAGAGAGAAGAAGAAGAAGAAGAAGAAGAAGAAGAAGAGAAGATTAGAAGAAAAGAAAATAAATGTAAATAATAATCAAATGTTTGAACTATTTTTACGTGAATAGTGAAAAATTATTTCTTATTTATGACATTTAATGTTACTACCAACATAAGTAATAAAATTATACATTGTTAAATTTATATAAATTTTTAAGCAAAGCGAACTTGTTCTTGTCTTTATAACACTTTTTTTTTTTTGTATTTTGAATATTTATAGTTTGACATTGTTAATTTTATAACTAAAAGTGGATGCAATTATATATAAATAAATACACAACTTAAAAATTCTTTTATCAAATGGGATAAAAGCAATTCTTCTTAGGCTTAATTTTATTTAAAGTTAAAAATATGTTTTAATTTTTTCTATTACCTAAATAGTGTAAAATTATTTTTTTTTTTCAATTTACGGTTCCAATTTTTAAGGAATTAAAACAGAACCATGGGAGCCATTAGTTGCCTGGAATTGGGAACTAGACTACCTCTCAAGGTTTCAAATGATTCCAGAACCAAACCGGGTCATGGTGATCTCTACAGTCGAAAACTCTAAAACCTACTTAAAATAAGCAAATGGCATAAAATCTCTAATAACTCTCGAAATACTCAATAAATCAAATTGATAATAGTATTTCTTTTTTTCTGTTGAAAACTAATAATACGTGCTAACTATATAAATCCAAAATATGTAGTGAAAGTTCTCAAAATAAAATTAGGCTTCCATAAACCGAATGCATAATCTAAATTGTCTATCCTAAATTGCTGAAGTGATCCTCATCGTCCACGTAAAAAACATGAGATCAACCACCACATATAAAACATATCTCATATAGTTATAAATCATAATAATCAATTGATCATCTACACCTTAACAAAATTCTCCAATAAATAAGCATTGTCTAGCTAGAAATCTCAATTGTCCTTTAGTTTTTATTTTTTTTTCATACTAAACTCTATCCATTTAATATAAATAGATTAAATAAAAATTATGAAAAGATTTTTAAAAAATGTTTTAAAGTTGCGATCCCGCAAAAAAAATTAGTTGAAATTGAACGGATGGAACGATTTTAACCGAGCTAATAATTTTTTTAAAATTGAAAATAGGGACTTGAGATTGTTACATTATAATTAATTAGCAACCAACACAATATATGGTTCTTTTGATATGTAAAAAAACAAATTTACTTCCAAAATTAGCTAGCTTGCATCCAGGTGCTTTCTTATTAAAAGAGACTTTAATTTTTTTTATAACTTTTTCAAAATTTCTACATTTAGGTAGAAATAAAGATGAAGGAAATACAAGACAGGACTTTTATCACTGTGGCAGCTTATAATGTGCCTTTATGCCTGGACAGTGCTCACATGCCCATGAAGTGAAAACAAGGCTACTGTAGTGCCTTTTTTCATAAAGCACTTAGTGAGTTTTTTTTTTTTTTTTTTAATTTCTAAATAACTGTTTTCACTTTAAGTTTTTATCTTTTTTATTTAAAAATTTATTATTATTATTATTATTATTATTATTATAGTATAGTAGGTGATAAAAACACTTACTCTAGGATGATGGCATACACTATGAGACCCAATAGCTATATCAATTTTTAATTTAAAGAACAATAACAAATTTATTTTTCTTTGAGTGATTTGAAAAATAAAAAATATTAAAAAAACTTTTTTTGGTTTACATTTCTTCTATTCTTTGGACTCGGTTATGTTATTTATATATGTGTGGATCATATATTTTTGTATGATCCTTCATTGAGGAAATCTCACAAGGACTTTAGGTTTCCACACACTTCCTCTTACGCTCACTTATTCCCCTATTCTTTAAGATCCTCTTTTGTTGACTTGTTTGATGGTAGGGTTTGCTCACTGGACTCTTGCTTCATTTCCAACTCGTGCCACAACTGGCATCTGGTAATAATGTCCTCCTCTGGTGGTTGCCCCTCGCCTTGAACTTTTACAAGCTAAATTAACGACAAGATTATTTAGGGAAATTCTTGTTTCAATCATGACCCACAACACAACTACCATCTAACAATGGTGTCCCCTCTCTGGTGGCCACTCCTCACCTTGAGCTTGATCCACATGTGCCAACTGACAACAAGAACTACCCACATAATAATCACACTAACGTAGCATTTAGGTGACCTAATGGAGCTTGGATCTTTGGCTTTATACTACTTGTCATGGGACAAGAGGTTCTCCTCTCTAAGAGTGCCTATACTGCTCTCAACCATCCTTTACATTATCATTTAGTCGTATTCTAGATGGCAAGTAAGCTTTTTCTTGTCCTATATACCAAGTTTTGTTCTAAGCTTATCCTTCCCTTAGGAGCATCATCTTGGTGTAATCATAGTCTCCCACATGTTTGAGAGGCTCATCTGTTCTAATGTTTCGACTTGTCATCGCCTTACTAAGAGCGGTATTAGCTTTCAACTAGTTTTCTTACAGAAGGCTAAACCTACTTTCAGAGTAAACCCACTCAATGACCAAACTACCCTCTTGATTCTACTCATAGCATTAAATGCCCATGTTGAATGCTCTTATGCCGTCCTAAACACTTAAGCAATAACACTTAGCACAAGTTCTTATGTTAAGCCATTTTCTTTAGCAATAAAGTGAGTTTTTTAAGGAGTTACTTAACACTCTTTCGTTCTCTTTTTCTCTCTCTCTCTTCTTAAAGTGTTGCTTGGTGAAACAACCTCCCTTTCTCACTTCTATTGGTTGAAATATGCCACATCAAAATGATTTACCATGAAATTCCTTGGGAATAATTATGGCATAGGCCCCACAAAACCATTGGAAAATAATTAACTCTGTAGAACTAACTCAGATTGGAGAGTTATTTAGCAGAGTTGTTAACTCTATCTGAAGCTGTCACATCAATATCTTAACTAACGCTTTCAATTTAAGTAATTTTCTCTATTAAATAGCTCTCTACTTTAAGTAACTTCATATGTAACCTAGGGATATAGATACTCCTATTATTTATATTGAGTTGTTTTTCGAGTGTTAGAAAACTATTAGAATACTAATAGAAGTATTCTCATTCCTAAAAACTATTGGTGAGTTGTCATGTCTAAGTATCCAGCAATATATGGAATTTAATCTATCTAATTTTGATACTATCTAATTTTATGGTTTAGATTAAAACCTTATGTAAATAGGGTCCGTTTGGGTGGTTTATTTTTTTTTATACTGTTTGATCTGTTTATGAATAAAATTTTTTTTATTTGTATTTTGTTTTTTAATAAATAGTCTGTTTCTAAAATATCTATATGCCTTATACACATTTTTTTTATTTGTATTTTGTTTTTCAATAAATAGTCTGTTTCTAAAATATCCATATGCCTTCTACACATTGATGAAAAAAAAAAAAACCCTAAATCTTTATCCATAGTTAGCAATCAATAAAACACATCAATCCCATTGATTAAAGGTTAATAAAATTTGCAATTGTCAAGAAAGATTCAAGACTACTTTATTTGTATTTTGCCAATTCACTTCTTACAAACCCAAACATTCATAAATACAACAAGCTTACATTTAGTACATGGGTTGGGATACTTTAACCTGTGGCGACTCCTACCGGCTGTAGTTGCACCTTCTCGCATTTCCCCTTTTGACCCACTTACCGCCATGAGGGGAAATTGAGAGTGGCATACGGTGGTTTTAATAGGTGGAGATTTTCAAACGACGATTAGCTATCTTTTGAAATGAGGAGGTAGTATGGAGGCATGTGGCTCCATAATAGGGAGAGGATTGCCCTTATTTTCCTAGGCACGACACTAATTTACCGGCAAAGCTAATTACACGAAGTCCGCTATAAAACAAACAACAACTCAGTACATCGCAGGTAATTTAATATTCAAGCAATTTGTCTTCATTTGATGTACAAAGATACTCGGTACATAATTCTCCTTGTCACGTCATTTCCACTTGGTCGCATTTCCATTCTTCTCTCTCTCAATAAATTATATATCATGGGTAAAAGGAATGGTAAATGGAAAATTCAAATAAATTACAGGGAGCGCTAGCCAATGTTTGCAGTTTATTTTTTTTAAAAAAAAGTTTATATATATGTATATTTACAAATATATGCTTTTCAATACTACGTGCATTCAAAAAAATGCAAGTGTTAAATTTTGTTTTCTTTATCAAATTTTTTAGCATGGAAAATTTTACCATTAATTTACTTTATTACAGAATTGTCTGGTGAGTCATTAAATGGTTAAGATCAAGGGTGGGTTTAAGGGGCCGTCTAGACTTGGAAGATATTAATTTTTAAGCATTTAAAAAAAATTATATATTATATGATATTATAAAAAGAAAATTATGACGTATAACAAAGTACAAACTAGTGGTTAAGTATCTCCTTTTACATCAATGAGGTCATCGTTTAAATTCTATTTTTTTTTTCAATATGCATTTATTACACTAGCTACTCTTTCTCTAGATATATATGTTTCTTTTTAACTTTTTCTTTTACAATAACTAATAATATTAAATTCTTTTATCATAAAATTATCAAGCTAAATAAATTCTTATTAATAACTATTTTATATTCAAAGCATATCATACGGTAATAAATTTCATTATCTATATTATAATTCAATCTTATTACACACTAATCATATAATTTGATTTACTAACTTTTTTTCTTCAATTAAGTTAATAACTATCCTATCTACATATATTTTATGATATATTTATGCTTTTTTTTTTTCCAAATGATATATTTATGCTAAAAACAATCATATACATATTAATTATATAATTTGATTTAGTAACATTATTTTTTCTACAAGTAAAGCCAAGAAAATGATCACAAAATATTGAATAAATATCATATTTAGATATATTTTATGATTTATTTTTATTAAAAGCAACATTTATATAGACATTAACTCTATATTTTTAATAATTATTTTTCAAGTGAACTATATATCATCTCTTACGATATGTACTAAATACTCTTAATTATTGTTCGAATGATTTTTTTGCATGAAGTTTTAAAAAATATCACATTAAAATCATTATGAAAATTTTATAAATATATAAAATGTAATATAATGTAATAACGAGTAAATATTAATAAAAATTTTAAGATTAAATTAATTAAGTTCTCCTTAGTTGTCTAATCCTACATCCGCCCTTGGTTAAGATATAAATGTATTGATAACTGAGCCATTAGAAAATACTTATTATGACTCATCACACCTGCACTATATATATCTTCTTCTTCATTGCTATGAATTTGAACTTATTAACCCTTCATTTTATTTATTTATTTTTTAAATATTAATTTTTTTTCAATGCATAAAATATAATTTTAAAACCTGTTTACATGATATTACATGAATTTTCATTTCCTTTATGTTATTCTCCAATTACTGCCTTACTTATGAAGCATAAATAGATAAGATCGGTTTTAAATGATTTCCAAACATCATGTTTCAAACAGATTTAAATCATATAGACAGAAAAGCACATTCAAACAGGGTAGTTATTATTGAAATGGTTATAGGGCCAGTTGATACAATGAGGATTTCAATAATTAAAATGATGAATTAAATTATCCCGTTGCGACCCCTCTTACCAATAAGAAAAATTTGAAGAAACAACAATAAAAATTAAAAAAAAAACATTTTCCATATAAATATTGCACGAGCACCCAGCATTATAGTCAGAATATGTCTACCACGAGACGGGGACAAAAGCACAATGAAAACAAAAAGCTCTCTTATTCACATAGCCCCACTGTTTTTGTGTCTAACTAACAATTTATATGGGTAAGGGCCCTATTTCAGTATTTTCACGTCCACTTTGTCCAAATAAATCCAAATAGAAGCGACCCTTTCCAACGCCTGCTTCTTAAACAATGATATTATTAAATAATATGTGATTTTGTAGGATCTTAAACTATTACACGAATCGGTGAACTTTAAAATACTTTCTGTGAAATCGAATACGCGAAGTTAATTATGTCCTCTTATCAACTCAATGGAAGAATTTATTTGAATTTTATAGCAGAAATTTTTAATGTTAACGGCAAAAAAATGGGTAAAAAAATCAATTGTGTGAGTGATTATTTAAGTAAATATCAATGTCAAAGTGAATGGCGTTTAAAAACTTCAGTCTTATGATATTGCAAAAAAAATACTACTCTTTCTTAAAAATCATTCTTTAAATTCACATTTAGGGCAGGTTCACTTTGTTTGTTTGAATTGAATTTCAATTCAATTTGAATCTACTAGAGTTATTATGATATCCAATGTTCGCTTTGTATAAAATTAAATAAAATAAATTATTGAAGTAAAAGTAAAATATCTATAATAATACCGATATTTTCAAAATAGAATTTGTCAATAGAAAACATTTGGCTATAACATAGTACGTCCAACATCGACCTAATGAGCTAGTAAGCCCATAAAAAAATCTCACAAGCTTAGGTAAAAAAACTCTACAAGAGCCTTTAGTCCACAAAGGCATCGCCCACACGAGAACTTTGGCACTGTGATGAAACTCTATAAAGGCCTTAATTCGATAAGGACTTCAACTCCTCATTTGCCATCAACCTGATCCTATTGAGGATCATACCTCCACATCTTACTTTAACCTTCTTGAAGGAAACAACTTTGACCTTTGCCACCTCTACGATGAGCAAGAACCACCTAAGGTCCAAGGTCATATTTTACCTCTTTGTGGAACAAGATCCCATGGGCACTCAATTAAGGAATGATAAAAACTATAAATAGACCTCCACCCTTAAAGGTAGGGGTATCCTATCTTATCTAGCTTAATCTCACCTCATCCAATCTTGCTTTCTCAAACCCACAAGAACACTTAAACATTGAAGTAGCCGTGTCGGACTACCTTCGGTACACCATTAACCATATTCTGCGTGTGCAAGTTTAACATCTTGTAGCACCTTTTCTACTAGCTACTACACCACTTGCAATAGGGATATTTATGACAAATATTGAAAACAAACAATTGATTAGCAATTCATGTATGTAAGAACAAAAATTATTATTCATTATTTTACATAATAGTAATTCACTATGAATTGTCATTCTTCTCAACTATACATTGTAATAGCAATTTTACATGAAATGAGGAGGGCATCAATATAGTTATTCCCCTCAAGTGAATTGGCTATGGAGTGTTATATAATTGAAATTTTATTTGGACTTCTTTCTTTAGAATCGGTATGAGAAAAAAAATTAAACAAAAAGAATAATAATTGTATTATTCCATAATAGCCATTAAAATTCAATTCTAGTCTTATTCTAATAGTGTTTTATAATAATTTTCTTTCATTCTCATCTTCTTCTACCAACCAAAAATTACTAGTTTTTATTTATTTATTTCCAGTAAATCTGACAAGTTTATAAATGTGAATACTATTTTATTTGTTTCCTTAAAGTTCTTCTTCTTCCCTTTTTTTTTTGGCCGGTTATTCCTTGAAGTACACAAGCATGTAATTGTAACATCCCTTTTATAGATTCGTAAAAATTAATGGCGATTTGCTGATTCAAAATGTCATTTACGACGGAAGCAGACATATCTCGTCACAAATTACGTCATAATCAATGGCGATATCCATGACGTCAAGACTCTTGCAATTCGTTCACTTGATATGAATAACTATTCATTCATTCTCATTTGACGTAAAACTGATATTACGGTGTTTATTTGAAAAGAATGAAAATTCATAATGAATTGTTATTAGGTAAAATGATTAATAACAATTCATGTACCTCTATCTTGAAAATAACACCTATATGATTATCCTCTCTCTACAATAAACACAATGAACATTATAGATATTTTACCTTTTACTCTAATAATTACTTGTTTTACTTTTTACACCAAGTGAATATTATTATGGCTATTACAACTCTATTACATTCCCTTTGAATTAGAATTATATTCCTTCCTTATTCCATTTAGCTAGGTGAGAGAGCGGTTGAGAAAAACCCCCTTTGAAAAAAAAAAATTTGTGAAATAGCTAAGTCAGGCAATGTACCAAAAAATTCTCGTTTTAGACAATTAAATTGTTAGATTCAGAGGGCCAAGAGATGATGCTGCTTAATTCCTAATAAGAGTTATCTTAAGAATAAATTGTAAATATATTTTCTTATATTTATTTTATGGGTACTTGATCATTTTTATTTTTAAAGTGGTGCTTTCAAACCTCTAAATCTTTTTAAAAAGTGCATTTAAACACTTAAAATGTTCATAATAGACATCTTCTAATGATTTTAGGGTCTAAACACATGATTACAAATATTAGAAAACTACTAAGCATACATGAATCCAATATATGCACATTTTTTAAAAAGAATTTGGGATTTAAATGCACGATTTTAAAAACAAGAGAGATAAGTGCACATAAAGCTAATGCATGTGGTATATTTATGTTTGCAATTTGCCATATTATTTATAGTTGACATGTACTAATATGGAGATATTGTCGACGTGCATGGAAAGTTTTTTTGGGTACTAAATTAATCAATTTCAAAGTTTATATATCAAATTAATCAAATTTAAAGTTCATGTATCTAATTGTATATTTTAGCTAAAGTTCAGATATCATTAGCAACATTAACCTTTTTCTTTTATTGTTTTAGACTCGTGAAATGGTGCATTATAGAACTCTAACTCATTGTCTATATTGAGTATTTGGACTTGTTCCCAAATCTATTTTTCAGCCATAATCTTCTACCCCTTGAATTGCCTAAATAAATCATCCTTAATTTTAGAAATTACACCTAAAATTTCTTAGAGTAATCATCAATGAAAGTAATATATTGCATCAACCATGAGATTCAATAGGAGAGGGACCCCACAAATTTGAATGAATATACTCAACGATACGAGTAAAGGTGTGTTTGACAAAATTGAACTTCACCCAATACTACTTGCTCACAACATAAGCCTCTCAAAATGTCAATTTCTCTTTTTATGCACAACCCAGCAATCCCTATTTACTCGACATTATCAACCCCTTCTTACTCATTTGACCCAATTTACACTGCCACAACTCTGTATAATCATCTTACTAGTCTAAAGATCATAAGACTACCACTCTTCCCATCACTATCTACTAAGGTTTAAATTTCATGCTGCAATTTACCTTTCATTATTGTTAGTGCATCCTTGAAACTCTAATTGACACATCTCTACCAGAATAGCTATATCCTTGTTTATCCAAAGCAACATCCCTATTTATACTAAGATCCTTATTGATATAAAATTTTTCCATAGATTAGGAATATTCCAAGCATTTAATGTTTTGACTATCTCATCATACATCTCAATCTGCACAAAAACACTACGCTTTACACTAAACTCCTTATCACCCGATTTCACACCGTCATTCCACTCCTTGAAAGAAGTAAACAAATCCTTCAAATATTCATGCAATGAGAGGCACATATGTACATGACCTAAGTATTTGCAGAACTTGATATACTAACAGCTAACGCATCATTACTTTTTCCTTCATCAAAATTATCCATAACTACCTTGGAGTAATTTTGAACCACAAATGCATTGCTAATGTTTTATTCCATCTACTTGCTTCCCTTCTTTCATTATAGGCAGTATTTTTCAAAGTGCCTCCTTCATTTTCAATGAAAACATCAAAACCCATTAAACTTTGAGTTGGAATGTGATTTGCTCCTACCTCCATTGCTTTACTTGTTTCTACCCCTATTAACAACCATACCTTCGTATGGTCCCTCTATTAGTGATTGTGCCTTAGGCCAATCATTGGATATTGTCATCTTTATGGTTTATTAATAAAGAGTCATTGATATTATATTGTTTGCATGCTTATTTTATAATAATATCAATGGATAATCATATAATTATTCTAAATTTCCCTCTCGTTATTGTGGGAATAATGAATTAAGTTTAGTATGGGGCTTGATTGATAATCATGAGATGCTTATATGTTGGAGACACAAATCAAACTCATAGGTGCATGTCAAAGAACTAAGTATCGGATCGAATTTGCTATCAGGTCACTACATAAATTAATGTCATAAATAATTCCCATAATAACTATGATATTAAATCTATAGACTTAAAATCGCAGGATTCCAACATAAGGAATATTATGATTTCATACAATCAAATGTTATCTATAAGTGGATAATTATAAAGGTAGTGATTGAGCATAGTAGGAAAGATATCTCTAGCCCTATTGATAAGTAAGATTGAGAAGTACATAGTCTTACTCAAATGAATTGATAGTATGATCAATGTCATTAGTCTTATTAGTCTACATGGAAATCAAGAAAAGATAAGATTGAATGATATAAGGGTGACATTATCCATACCTTATGTTCAATCTAGATATCGTGTGACAACGGATTATGACATAAGTTATGGATTAGCTTGTATTAGATTGATGACTTTCGTTTAACTTGTGTAGTCATAATGTCTTGTTGGAGGCCACTTATGACTTATGAGCTAGAAATAATATATTGACCTACTGCTAATGTTAAATGAACCTCATGGGTTGCACATAAAGAATGAATTAACACAAACACATGATTTTATTTGGAAAGTGTCCAAATTCATTAAATACTACCTTAAGTAGATTATCCAAATCAAAAGAGAAAAGTAGTCTTTTATTTTGAAATAAAAGATTTATTTAAAAATTTGATTGTAAAATAAAAAGTAATAAATAATGTTGAATTTTGGTTACCTATCCAAAATAGAAGGGACATGATTTACTAAATAATAGTAGATCATGTTTTATTCCAATATATATATTGCACTTTCTTTTTGTGTGATAGATGAAGATATTTAGAGAGAGCAAAATAAAAAAACCAAAAAACATATGTTTTAAGCAGAAAATAAGATTTTCTACAGAGAGTAAAAAAGAATGGCACTTGCAAATTCTAAGGTGCTAGCACACTTGTGATTATGTTTCGATAATGGTTTGTTCATGTGGATACTAGTAGAGGGTGTTCATGGAAAGTTAACAAATAAATTTGACAGAACTAAAGTAGATAGCGTGTAGATTAGTGTCTTTTGTTAGAATAGCTTAGATCCTGACAAGTTATTTTTACTTTATTTCATTTATAGTAATTTATATTTTTCTATTTTTGGATAAATTCCAATGATTGTGTACTATTATTGTGAAAATGTTGTTTTTCCAACTCCAAAGATCATAAAAAGAATAAATAATGTGAATCAACATTGGAGCAAAACAAAAATAATGTTTGAAGATAGATCCCAATCACATTTGAAAGATCCCAATTGAAGGTAAGAAAAGAAGGCAAATTTCCAATTCGCGACCTTAATATCAACCTATACCGTTATTTGCATTGAGAGAACCATGTCTATTAAAATTCAAGTGCATAGCCTTAATCGTGCTTAGATGCCCAGGGTTCTAACCATGGTACATATTGGCCTTAAATTGCACCTCCAATGAAAAAGATATAGCTCATATCTTGGCCAAACCTTGAGCCCACAATTCGAAACGCAAAAAGTGACCCTGTCTTGATTGTCATGAACATGCTACCCTAAAATAAAAGCAAGTAGAGATATGGAAATTTTTAAAAAAAAAAAAATATGTCATGTCGGCAAATAATATCTTCATGAAATGCATAAAGGTGTTGCAAAATGTATGTCGTACTATATGTAACAAACCCTTAACATATGTTATACCATATGTAACAAACATTTTGTTTTTGTTTATCTTTTATTTAATTCTTTAGTTTTTTTATTAATGATTCTTTCTTTATTTTTAATTGTTGTTGTTATATAACCATTCTATTGTTGTTTCACTGTGTTGTTGTAGGCTTGTAGCTCTAAATAATGTCTTTTTGTCTGCAGTTTGTATGTTACCATATAGGTTTGTGAAGACTAACTCTTTACCATAAAAAAATGTAAGATTATGACTAGGAGTCAATCTTACTCTTTGTTTCCATTTACTCCAAAACCTAAAGAATAGGATAAACATCTAGGAGAATAGATAGAGAAACGAGAAGACTTTTACTCGAAGAAATGGCAAATAGAATGGACCTAAAAATTGGATAAGGGATAGAAAAGGAAGAAAATGAACCTGTTGGGATAAACCAGCCTAAGACTATGTTGATTTCTACAAACTCCCCCTAGATGGAGCTAATACCAGCATCATTAGACCTAAAGTGGTAGCCAACAATTTTGAAATAAAGCCTAACTTATCTAAATGGTACAACAGTATGTCCAGTTTGATGAACTGCAAGATGAAGACCCAAACACCCACATCTAATGGTTTTTGGAATTTTTTTATTCCTTTAAGATTAATGGGCCCTTTGATAGTGTTATGCACTTTAAGCTGTTTCCTTTTTCTCTTAGGAGAAACACAAAGAAGTGGCATAATAATCTACCTAGATAGTCTATAACTACTTGGTAGCAAATGGTTGAGAGCTTCATGAGGAAGTATTTTCCACCCTCTAGGATAGCCAAGCTAAGAGCAAATAAATCATCTTTCCACCAATTAGAGTCTAAAACCTTTACAAAACTTTCGAGAGGTAGAAGGAGTTGTTAGGTAGGTGCGCACGCCATGGATTGCCTGATGGACACAGGTGCAAACGTTTTTACAATTGGCTAATTATGGGACTAGGGAGCTTATTGATGTAGCAGTAGGAGGCATTCTTAACAACAAATCCCCTGAAGAGAGTTTAAATTTGTTTTAGGACATGGCCAATAACCATTACCAATGGTCATCTATCAAAGCTAGGAAAGGGAAGCCTAAGGTGTTTCAAACTAGATGTTATGGAATCCTTGACCTCTAAGATAGAGGCCCTGTCCAGAAAGGTTGATAGTATGGCCATGAGAACTAACCAACTGCATATGGTGATGGAGTCATAGGGAAAAGTTCTAAGGGCATAATTTCTGAGAATGTAGATCTTATTGGAAATTACAGTGAACCTAAGCATGATCCTTGCAGTAACACCTACAACCCTGGCTCGAGAAACCATCTAAATTTTAGGCGGAGCAACACAATTTTCAAAATCCTAATTTTACTCCACAAAATTTTCAAAAATAGTAAGGTCAAGGATCAAATTTGTCTCGAGGAAAGAGTTCTTTAAAATAATTGATTCTTCAGTTTATCAAAGCCTCTAATGCTAGGTAGTAAGGAATTGATACTGCTTTAAGAAATCACTCAGCTACCATTCACAAACTGGAGACACAATTAGGTCAGATTTCCAAGCTTTTATCTGAAAGACTTCAAGGAACTTTGCCAGCCAACACAGAAGCAAATTCCAAGGACCAAGCCAATAGTTAAAATGAAAAACTCTTTGGATGACAAATCCTAGTTTTTGTTTTTACTTATTTTGTTTTGTTTGGATGATGTGATTTTCTTTTAAAGACTTAAGTATGTTTAAAAGATTATGGAATACTTGATGAATGTTTGATGAATGATGTCTATGGTTGTAAGACTTTGAAACAAGTTTTCTTGAGGATTTTGTAAATTTGGATGATGATTTTTAAGTTTTGAATGATGCTTTTAGTTAAATTCTTTGTTGAAGTCTGAATAACAGAGATGCAATCAGGCCTACAGTTCAAGCTGCACTTTAATGCCTGCTTTTAAGTGTTTTTGTAGGAATACGCCTGATAATTTAGCAACGAACCAACCTGTGGTTAGAAAAGAAGAATATTTTTTTTTCACAATCTATATTGCGATTTGAATTGAGCTCGCAACTGAGACCGCGATTCTTTTATTCTTTAATATTCTTTTATTTTTAGTATTTCTTTTTGCAAGAGTAATAAAAGGGCCAATTTGTAGCCTTGATTCTTTTATTTCCTTTATTCTTTAAGGTTTAAGCCGTGACTTAAATGAAGAACATGATTCTTTAATTATTTTGTTTGGTCTTAATAAAATACAAACCGTGTTCTAAACTATGCTTGTGATTGAACCGTAATCCATTTAGTATATAAGCTTTAATACCGTTGTTTCTCTCTCATTTATTACTTCATTCAAAAAACTTAACGAACCCAATAAACCCTCTTAAAACCCTCGAAACATCCTCTTACATGAACTTGAAATAAATCGTTCTTTTCCAGCATTTTCATCGTCAAACTGATGAGGTAAGCACATTTCTTCACTTTTTATTTCAATACTGCAGTTTATATCTATGTAAATGCTCTTTTAATCTTGTTACTTTTAGGGTTTCAAAATTTACAAAGGTTAAATAAATCTAATTTTATTGATAAGTAGCTTCCCTAATGTTTAAAACAAGTTAAACTGACTATTTTCTACTTCTTCAGTTGAAAATATTAGGGTTTTACTTGAATAATCTTTAATAAACTCTATCGTAACTTTTGAACTTCCATAAAACCCTAAGAAAAACTTAGCTATTTTAGGGTTGTTTTGAATATCTTATTCTTTTCAAGAACAATGATAGAAGGTTAGGAAATAGTAATGGAGTTAAAATTTATTTCAAAATTCTTTAAGAAAAGCCAAGAAGAAGAATGCCCTAAGTTTATTCTTCAAGCAAGATTAAGAACTTTGATTTATTTTTTAGTCAAAAAGTAGGGCAAAATTTTATTCTTTTATTTTTAATACTAGGTTTCGAACAGGAAATTTATGTTGTTTGTTTGTTTTACAGAAAATGGCACCCAAAATATGGTCCCAAACCTAACCTACCAAGAACACCAAAAAGGCTAGAACTGAATCTAAACCTTCATCATCACATGTAAGTATCCGTCTTCAACCTCCAATAGGTTTAAACGTTGAAGGCAAAGAAATATTTAAAAATTTACTTACTAAAAAGACAATAATACCAAATGTTGTGATGAAGTAGGGATTGATACGAAGTTATAGGTTGGAGGCTTCTTTTAAGAGGCCTTTCATAGATAAGGTGTGCGAGAATTTGTTTGATACCAGGGAGGAAGCATATGAAAGAATTATTTTGGCCTTCCTAGAAAGTTTCAAAATGGGGCCCCAAGTGCTATCTTTGGATGATTCAATTAGCTTCTATGCTTTTGGGGAGTACATAGATCTCCCTATGAGAAAATTCATAGCTGCTATGGGGCTATACGAGAACAAAGAAGGGATTTATGGGAAGGAATTCGAGAATCTAACCACAGAAGTTTCAGGGGAGGAAATAAAGGTCTTTACAGAAGAACTAGTAGAGGGAATTTTTATACCCTAAAAAAAATGGCTTCGACCTTCAAGAAGAATAGTGTAAGAATCCTCCACTACATTGTTGTGAGGAGCATCTTCTCCAAATTATAAGGGGCTAGTACAATTGTTGAAGCTAAGTTACATCCTCTCTACAACATGTTGAAGAAATAAAAGATGAATGTTAGGCTGATAGTGGTATGAAGAGTTAGGCATCAGGCCATGATGTAGTGTAAGGGAGTGTTTCTTAGGGTCCTGATAATAAGAATTTTGAAGAATTTGAAATTTTGGCCAAGGCAATAGCCTATAGACTTGGTCTATAAATTCAAAAGGATTAAACAAGAAACCCTTCAATGGCTGGGGTCAAGTTGAGGTTGAAGACCCCAATATTGGCATTGAGGTAGAATGGGTCAAGGCTAAAGCACTTAAGGCACCAGCATAATTTTCTAGATGTCAATTTAAATAGCTGAGGTCAAGTTGAAGGACAAGGTTATTGCCTTTGAAGCAAAGTATGACAAAGGCATGAGTGACCACAAAGAGAATGTGAGAAAGCTAATTAAGATGTTTACCCATTTTGCCCCACAAAACCCCACACAGTCCAAAAGATCAAGCCATAAACCCACCATGGCTAAGTCAGATGATGATGATAGTGATGATAATGCCATGCCTTCCTCAATAGCCATACACGTACCTTCACCACCCTAGAACTAAACACAAACCTAACCTTCTTTTTCTATAGAATAATAACCACATGAACATAGGATAGTTGAGTCGCTTGCTCATTACTTAAATGAGGATAACGATGCCATTCATACACCATCCGCCTCTCCCATACACACTCAAAAACCTATACATCAAACACTATCCCCTTGCCCTGTTATACTTGAGCCTACCCTTAGAACCACTTTGGCCCCTGTCCCCCAAACACAACCTCTTTCTTGCCTAGAGACACCATAACCCAAAAGTCGTATCATGACTATCACTTCAATAAGACCACTACCCAGAAGCTATAAAAGAACCATGATTTTCACTAAGACAAGAAGAAGAAAACTAATCATTTAAGATGAATTGTTAGATGAGGAGTATAACCCCATTATGATCGATAACCTAGTAAAGAGGATCGCAAAGGAAGTGGGTAGTGAAGTTTCTACAGCACCAAGTGGTGTTGATCATAGTGTTGTTAATGTTCCTGCTGCCTAGAGTAATGCTAGCGATGATGAAGACATAAGTCGTAGTGTAGATGTAATGGGGATGATAGATCTGAATATAACTACTGAAGTTGCCATCCAAGGTGAACCATGTAATGATATGCTATAAGAAGAATTATAAATGGAGGAAACAATTGTTGAAACTATATGTTGTACGTGTTCAAAATTGTTGTAGAAGGTGCAACAATGGTGGTTGATAACATCTCTCAAGGAAAGCCACTTTTCACCTCCAATGAAGCTCCAAAGGGTACAGTGGACCCCTCCAAGCAAGTCAAATGAAGAAATCCTAGAAGACATTCATCAGCTAGTCTTGCAAACGTTAGAAGACCGAATCAATGAGGAAGAAGAAACTTTCCAAACACTTAAGGACATATTTTTTCAAACTTGTAAAAATGATACCAATAAGGAAAAATTCTTCGAAGCAGTAGTAGAAAAATTTTGGAAGATGTAGCTAAAGATCTTTTCAATGAAAATACTTCTCTTCTAATTTATAGAGAAGACAAACAACCTTAAGAAAAAGATGGAGGCTGAGTTGAACTGAACGGAGAAAAATTTCATGTTGATAATCTACAGAAATTTCATAAGTCTAGGGTTGAGTTAAATAAATATAATAAATGGTTTTGAGGAAAAGCAACAAAAAGTAGCATAGGGGAGGCTAATCATACCCTTAGGAACTAAGAAGGGAAAAGAAAACAGAGAATTTTTAATAAGAGAAAGGGAAGACCAAGAACATTTTACGAAAGACAATGAGTGTAGGGCTTAGACGAACAAGAAAAGAAAGATGAGGAAATCACCCAAACCCTACAAAAGCAATAGGAGGAGGAGGAAAGAAGAACAACAGAAAAAGGGAAGAAAACAAAAGAAAAACAAAACAAAAGAAAGGATAAGCTAGTAAGAAAGGGAAAGGAAGCAAATAAAAACTAATTTTCAATCCTTTTTATGATTCTTAAAGACAATTTCATTCTTTTAAACTTAGACAAATTCTTTATTCTTTATTCTTTATACTTAAGCTAATTTTTTTATTCTTTTTTGGTTTTTTGTAATTCTTTATTCTTTAATGCTTTGTGAAGTGATTCAAATTCTTTGTGGCGAAATTTGAGTAAGCCAATTGTAAGATAATACAATTGAGGACATGAGACTTAGAAACATTTTTCATAGCTTCAACTGCCATTTTAACCGAACCCACAGTTACTACTAATGTTTTACCTTGTTTTTCTTAAACTTAAACAACTTTAATCAAGAATGCAACCAAAGCCATTGTTTCAAAAATACTTTCAACCTACATTCTAAACAAGGAAGTTTTTTGAACTTCTTATTCTTAAAATTTTTCTTTGCACTTTTAATTGCTAATTTCTCTTGTTTATTTCATCATGTTTTAAACATTGAGGACAATATTTAGTTTAAGTGTGGGGGAAGGAATTTAAGCAAAATAAAGGGTTATTGAGACTGATGTTAATAATTGAATGAGAATAGAGAAAACATGCTTCATTGACCTTTCTTTCTTCCACAATTATAGGAAAATAATGAAATTGTAAAATATGGCCAAAATTTTTCAAATTTTGAGACAAAATCACCTAATAACTCAATTGACTTAGTTGTGAACAACATCATCTTTCTTTTAAGTTAACTTTACTATGTTAAATGACTTTCTAATATCCATGTGGAGTAGTTTTACTTGTTATTTAACTTGAGAATTTAGAGTTGGAATTGGTTTAAGGTCCTTAGTAAGGAAACTCAATTAATTATTAAAAGCTTAAATGATCTGTATGCTTTCCAGTTAGTCATTCTGAGAGCCTTATAGTCTCGATGAAGGTTCAAATGATACTTTTAACTTGATGTTTTCCTTGTGTTTTATCTAAAATTAAAATTTAAAATGGAAATGACCATGTTCTTAGGGTTGATATGGCCAAGGTTGGTTCCTTAGAAGAGCAATTTCTTGACCCTTCTATCAATTTTAAATAAGCCATGAAAGAAAAAATAATCATATTTAGTTAATATAGTAAGGTTTACTCCTATATTAATTGAATTATGAAAGCAAAGAAAACAGAATAGTTGTTAATATGAGCAAGACTTGATCCCTCAAAAGAGTAAGCTCTCACTCCGCTGCTAATAACTAATCAAATTAAACGAAAATTGAAAAGTGCTTAAAAATGCTAGCTGATATAGGTAGGAGTTGGTCCCTCAAAAGAGCAGTTTCTTAACCCTTCTATCAGCCAAGCTATATCTAAGGAAAAAAGAAAAAGAAATGGAACAATGTTGGAAACACAAATAAGGAAAGTGATTCAGGAGATGAGTTAATGTATATACCTTCACTCTTGAGTGTACTACTTATAGAGATGACAAAAGGGACTGTATACTTTAAATGTAAGGGAATAAAGCTAATTGAGTCTCTCTTACTGTGCTTAACCTTCTAAATAATTTTTGTTTTAGATTATAATTTAATAATGAGGGTAAAGGATTAGATACATGGATAACTCTAGTAATTTTAACAAAAAGTAACTTTAGCACGAGGTTAGTGAGATTAAATGAAGTTATATAATGCTAAGGTTACTAGGCGATTAAGCTTAATTGATTTAGTCAAATTCCATTCATGATTTGTTTTTCTATTCAAGAAACTTTACTTTGCTGTTCTGAAATGGTATTTTGCTTAAAGATAAATAAAAGCTTAAGTGTAGGGGAGCTTGATAAGTTATTTTTACTCTGTTTCAATCATAGGAATTTATACTTTATCTGATCTATTTTTTGATAAATTCCTTTGATTATGTGCTATTATTGTGAAAATGTTATTTTTTTTCCAACTCCAAAGATCACAAAAAGAAGAAACAAAGTCTTTAAATCAACATTGGAGCAAAACAATAATAGTGTTGAAGAGAGATTCCAACTGCGGCCCAAAGATCCCAACCAAAGGTAAGAAAACAAGGAAAAAGTCCAAATCGCACCCTTAATCATGCCTTCAATCGACATCACGATTTGCACTGAGAAAACCAAGCCTAATGATTCAATAGCACAACTTTAATCGTGCCTAAAGTCGTACCCATGGTTCTAACCACGATATAGATTGGCCCTAAATCACACCTCTAATAAAAAGATACAGCTTACATCGTGGCCAGACCTCGATCACGTGATCCAAGCCACAAAAAGTGACCCTATCTTGATTGTAATACACATGCTACCCCAAAATAAAGCACGTGTCCAAAATCCATTAAAAAGAATCTACCACATCAATGAAAAATATCTTCATGATTCTTTATGTTAGCCATCCATAAATAAACGCGTAGAAGCATTGCAAAACATATGTTGTACCATATGTAACAAACCCCTAACATAGTATAGAGTAAAGAGAGAATTTTTAATAAGAGAAACTTTTCTTCTTGCTGGAGATTCAAGTTTCCCAGGTAATTTCATATTAACCCGATGTTTTGTTTTTGCAAGACCTGTGTTTAATTAGTAATATGTACTTTTATATCATATTATTTTTCTTGAATCTATGTTTAATGTTGATATCCATGGAGAAATAATAATTTTAACTTAGGGTTTTTTGAATCCAAAACCTGATTCATGCGATTTCAATGCATTTTAATTCAACATTGACTAGGTACTTCTAATTAGTAGCTTGAACCCTAACTCGTGAGTTGATGTGAGTGCACCATATAGATTCATGTTTAATTTTAATTATATAGATTAAGAGATCGTTCTTTTGAATAATTTAGAATGTTAATGAAGTTGCCCATAATCATCTAGAGATAGAGATGGTGAAACTTTCTATCACTTGATTTTGACCTCATTAAATTGGGTTTTAAATCAAAGGATTCTCAATCTTTATCCGGTCTAGGTTGCTGATAGCTTAGAAGAGATTCTGGTGGTCTGGCTTAGATCTAAAGCTTCTAACCTTAATAGAGGCTTCAGCTTATCTTAGTGAATTTGACCGTACAAGTATTCTCAACTAATAACTCTTTGAGTTTGTTAAGAAATCACATGATAAGACTTGGTGAAGTAGACTTTAAGCCCACTCTTGCATTAGCAAAGCCTATTTTATAACTTTACCTTGAAAACGCATATATATTTAGTTTTATCCCTAGTTTAACTTCTTATTGTTCATAATGTTTTGCTAAGTTTTCTTGGACTAGATATAGATTAGAAGTGAGTAGAGTAGATGTAACAATGCCCAAGGAATGCAACCAATGTTTTCTATGGTACTTCGGTAGATACGCTTGCTATGTTAGTGATTGCAACCGAAGTTGAACAGAACTTATTAGCATTTTTATAAATTTTCTAAAATATCAAATTCATGTTTTGTTCTTAATGTTCTTATTAAAAAAAAAAAAACACTGACTAAGTAGATCCTAATGCGATTTCCAAATTGTTTTTATTTTGTTGTGCATTATGAAATTATTTTCCAGTCTCTAGATATCTCAACACCCTCTTCATTAGAATAAGAGTTTTTCTCTTCAATTCCTTAGATTATATCATCTTTTACATCAATAAAAGAAATAATGTCTCTACCATAAAGCATGGTATTAACAAAATTCTCGTATAAATTAGGTTAGAAAACATAAAGGGATGCTAGCATAATCCTCATCGTCAATTTTAACTTCAACCCCTTGTAAGTTTGATATGATTTAGTTTGAAATATCAAGATGATTTTTTAAATTGCATACATTCTATCATCTCCAAGATTTACAAATGCTAGACATCAATGATTTCTTCTAGAACTTGGTCTTCTGACTCTTCCATAACCTCACAACAGTCATTTTCATCGATTACCTATCTCAAGACTTTTGCAATTAAACTTAATGGAATGACACTATGCATCTTTGCAAGAGTCTTTGTCTTCTCATCTACCTTCAAGCTTTCAAACAATTTTTCTTCTCCTTCTAAAGCTACCGCACATCCTTGCTGAACCATAAGAACCTTCATCTTCACCTTCAATAGAGTCAAGTCATTTCATTTATTGAATTTTTTCAATGTCAAACTTATGAGTTGACATCTCAATCGACAAACAAAATCACTTAAGATTAGATACCCTAATTCAAATAGACTTCTAGCATACCTAGCTTTAATACCACTTCTTGTGAAACAAAATAAATAGAGAATTTGAAATATGAAAGAAAATAGAAACAACAAAAGAATTTATATCTTTATGATCTATGTCCATAAGCAAGAAGAAAGGTTTCTTATATTTGTGAGAATGTTTCAAATAGATACACACATAATACCAATCCTAAAAGCAAATTATATATATATATATATATATTAACAAGCGCAATCATCACTCAAAGCTGAAGCGCACATGGCTTGTATCACAATTGAGGTTAGACCATACCAAATTCAAGGCAATTGACATTATTCTCTAAGATTTGACCTTATTTTAGTCACAATCCATCCTTTCATCAAGATATCAACTCCTATCCAATAAGAGCATTTCTAAATACAATTTTCCTACCTTATTTACTCCATTTCTAATCATTGCATCATCTAAGCTATAATACACCAACTTTGATTAAACGAAATTCCACTTTTAACATTTAAAACCTGTTATAAATTGATAAGAAAAATAATGGCAAAGAAACACAAAGCACACACACAGATTTACATGAAAAACCCTTGATGGGAAAAACCATGGACAAAGGAGGAAGAATTCACTATTGTTGAATAAGGAGTACAAAGTTCATGAAAAACCAACACCAAAACTGAGACTACACACCAAAAAACTTTAAGCCCATATTTATATGTGATGCATAAAATAAAGGTGAATTTGCATGTAAGTTGGCTTAAGGCCGGCAACCTTTATTTCAAGGCCGATGATGTAGAGTTAAGTGATGGCTGGCTTAAGAAGTTTTCAAGGCCGGTAGCCTTGACTCCAAAGCTGGCGGCTTTGGATTAGTTTTCACTAGATTTGGGTCACAAACTCCAACAATCTCCATCTTGACACAAATTCAATAGCAAAGTAGAAACTTGACTTCAATCATTGATGTAAAAACAAAAACATTCTTTACCTCTTCTATAAATCCCTAAAGGGGAATGAACACTAACCAAGTCTAAGCAATGCTTAAACTTAGTTATAGGAAGTGACTTGATCATCATATCAGCAAGATTATCATGAGTAGTACTAATTTTGCTCACAGCAATATCTCCATAAGTAATAAAATCACACTCAAAATGATATGGAACATTAATGTGGTTTGTCCTTTCATAAAACATATGGTCTTTTGTAAGAAAATGACACTTTGACTATCATAAAAAGACTATAGTAATCTGCAAGCCTTCACTAAGTTCATCAAATAGTCTCTTCAACCAAATAGCTTCTTTATAGGCTTTGATAATAGCCATATACTCCACTTCAGTAGCAGACAGAAAAACCATGGCTTGCAAAATAGCTTTCCAACTGATAGCACAACTGCTAATAGTAAAGATATACCCTATGAGAGATCTTCTTTTATTTAGGTCTCCAGCAAAATCAAAATCAATATATCTAGTGACTCCATATATAGTTCTCCCAAACTATAAACAAACATCAGTAGTACCTTTCAAGTATCCAAAAATCTACTGAACTACTTTCCAGTATTCCTTACCAGGATTTGCCATGTATCTACTGACTGCACTGACTACATATGACAAATTTGGACTTATACCAACCATAGTATACATAAGAGATCCTATTGCACTAGAATATGAAACTCATGACATATAGTCAACCTCATCATCTATGGAGACAAAGCAAATGAAAATCTGAAATGAGTTGCTAAAGGAGTACTAACAGGTTTAGCCCTCTACATATTGAACCTACTAAGAATTTTCTCAATGTATCTTTTTTGACTTAGATGCACTTTACCTGCTTTTCTATCCCTGAGAATCTCCATTCCAAGTATTTTCTTTGTTGTTCCCAAGTCTTTCATCTCAAACTCTCTACTCAACTGAGTTTTGACTTTTCTTATCTCTCCTCTATCTTTGGTTGCTATCAACATATCATCAATGTACAAGAATAAAGATAAAAATGACCCATCATTCTTCTTGAGATAAACACAACTGTCAAGACTACTTCTCTTGAAATCATGAGAAGTTATAAACGAGTCAAATCTCTTGTACCATTGTTTGGGTAACTGCTTCAAGCCATAAAAGGACTTTTTCAACAAGCAAACATAGTCTTACTTTCCTGAGACAGCAAAACCCTCTAGTTGTTGCATGTAGATGTCTTCATCAAGTTCTCCATGTAAGAAGGCTATTTTCACATCTAATTGTTCAAGCTCAAGATCATGTAAGGCTACAATACCAAACAAGGCTCGAATCGAGCTATGCTTCATAACTAGAAAAAAAACATTTGTAACGTCTATACCTGGGACTTGACTGTAGCCTTTTGCAACAAGTCTTGCGTTATATTTGGGTTCTTCAACTTTAAGAGCTCATTTTTCTTGAATACCCATTTGCAATGAACAATCTTCTTATCTTTAGGGAGTTTTACTAAATCCCATGCACCATTCATATGAAGAGGTTTCATCTTCTCCTGCATAACAATCATCCATCTACCAGAATCATCACAACTAAATGCCTCTAAGTAAGTAGATGGTTCTACATTAAAATCAATATCTTCAGCTACATTTAAAGCATAAGCAACCAAATCTGCCATGCCAAATCTCTGTGGAGATATAACTTCTCTACTAAGCCTGTTTTTAGCAATGGAATGCTATGATAGTGGTGTTGGTAAAGAAACAACACCACCATATGTCTTCGATCTAGGCTGAGAAGTAGGCTTTGGTGCAAAACTTGAATTTATCTCAAACTCTACCTGTACATTAGATTTTTACTAGGTTTTATCAGACAAAGTGCTAGGTGGTAAGTCATGTAGCATGGCAGTCTCATAAAAAATGACATCTATACTAATGATGAGTTTCTTGGTTCCTGGACACCACCACTTATATGGTTTAACTCTAGACTAATAACCAAGGAAGATACACTTGACATATCTAGGCTCAAGTTTTCCATTATAAACATGAGCATACGCAGGACATCCAAAAACTTTTAAATTTGAATAATCAGTAGGAGTACTGGACCATACCTCTTATGGAGTCTTTTTCTCAATAGCAGTCGAGGAGACTGATTAATTAGAAAGCATGCTATAGGAGCTACTTCAGTCCAAAAAGACTTCGGCAAATGAACATTTGAAAGCATACATCAAACTTTCTCCATTATTGTTTTATTCATCCTTTTTGCCATACCATTTTGTTGTGGAGTATCGGGAACTGTCAAATGCCTCACGATTCCTTCTGACTTGCATAAATCATTAAATTCATTAGTATAAAACCCCAAACAATTATCAGTGTGAAGACGTTTTACTTGCTTCCCTGTCTGTTTCTTAATCATGATCTTCTAATCCTTAAATGTGGGTAGTACATCAATCTTTTGTTTTAAGAAGAAACCCAAGCTTTTCTAGAAAAGTTATCAATAATAGCCAACATGTAATTAGCATTTCCCCTAGAAGGCACTTTAGTTGGTCTGTAAAGGTCAGAATGAATGTAACCAAGTGTTCCCTTTGTATTGTGGATATTGTTGTTGAATCGAACTCTCTTTTACTTCCCAAAAACGTAGTGTTCATAGAATTTTAGATTACCAATGCTTTGCCGATCAAGAAGTCCTCTTACACTCAGTTCAACCATACTGACTTCACTCATATGCCTTAAACGCATGTGCTAGAGTCTAGTAACATCATTAGTCAACAAGGAAGAAGAAGAAGAAGAAGCGACAGCTACATCATCTGTAACTATAGGACCTTGCAAAACATACAAATTTGCCTTCTTTTTCTACCCTTTCATCACCACAAGCAAACCCTTACAAATCTTTGGAACTCTACCTTCACTAGTGTACTTATACTCTTCTAAGTCAAGAGTACTCAAAAAGATCATTTCTTTTTAGTTCAGGCACATATCTTACATCATCAAGTTGCTGACAATTCCATCATGCATCTTAATTTTTATTGTGCCAATGCCTGCAGCCTTACAAAAAGCATTATTTCCATCAAAACGACACCTTTAGATACTGTTTCATATGTTGAAAACTAGTCTCGATTGGGACACATATGAAAAGTGCAACCAAAATCAAGAATCCATTCCTCACTTGTTTTAAAATCCTCATCAGAAAGCAATAAGGAGTTCTCCATCACTTTTGTTTTCTGCTAAATCGACTTAACCAGATTTTTCTGGTTGATTTTTCTTTTGATTTGTTGCAACTTTCTTGTTCTTGTTATGCAATTTATAACACTCAGACTTAATGTGTCATTTCTTCTTACAATATTTATAGGTTTTTTTCTTATTTGCAAACTTCGATCTACCCCTAGTATTACTGCTAGAATTGCATTCTTGGGCCTTTCCACAAATAACAAGACCCTCTAGCTAGGACTTAGATCCAAAAATAAGATGCTTCATCCTTTCAAAAGAGCATACAACTTCATAAACCTCATCAATGGTGAGAATATCATTGTAAGCCCCGAAAAATTTCAGTAAATAATTTCAAGATGAACTTTGAAAATAAACCCTAAAAATCACTCCAAATTAAAACCGAATTTCAACTAGTCCAAAAACACGAGCGAATCCAGAAATTTCCGAATCTTGAGAAAGACTAGAATCCTTAAAAACAAAATAAGAACTCATCATACTTCAATTCCAAAACCACTACGTACGAAAAATTCCATGCGTAACCCCAACTTATAAAATTGGGTAATACAGAACCCAAAATCAAATTATTAAAAAGTAAATAATGATTAACTTTCGGAAATGAAACCCAATTCAAGAATTTCAAAAGCGTTAAAAGATATTAATTACTTACAAAAAATAAAATTTAAGATAAAATTCTCAAATTAAATATGTTGCATAAACATAAAATATTAGTTTCCAAATTGGGAAGGATCTAAACTGGAAAAATCACCTGGAAACCCTAACCGGAATACAATAGCTTAAGTCCGGCAATCTAGCGCCCTTAACCCTAGAGGCCGAGGTATAGTTTAAATATGTAGAATAGCTCGTAGTAATATAAGTTTGTTTAAAAAAATCATATTAGTAAATTTTTGACCTATTTCGAACCCATTCGGATACAAACTTTGAAAAGCATGTCATGAGGCTCGAGATATAAAAATATACCATTATTACCGTTAGACTCGTAATTTTATAAGATTTCCAAATATATCAGTTATATAATTTTTCGGGTTATAAAAGTTACAGTTATAACCTTTTTATTGTATTTTTATTACTATCGGTAATTGATTAGTCTTTTACACTATTCATTTTTATTTCATTACACAATTTTATTATTCTTATAAAGTCTTATATTTTTAGATAAATATTTTATATATTATAGAAAATTTTGTTTTTCTAAAATTTAATTAGTTCGGGCTTTTACGGGATCAGATTCTGTTTAAGGCCCGATACTAAAAATAAAATAAATTAATTTAATAATTGAAAAATATTTTCAAAATATTTTTATTTTCATAAAATAATTTTTTTATAATTTTTCGGGTTATAAAAATATCATTTATAGCCTATATTCGCGTATTTTGAACATACCGGTAACATATTTGTTAAAATACTAAAATAATTCAAATAATTACTTAATTTTAATTATGAAAAATCTGCTACAAATATTTGGAATAAATTTTCTAATTTTATTTTATTTTATTAAGAAAGTACCTTTACAACCCATACCTTCAAGTACACCTTACACATATCACTTTTTTTTCACTTCAATCTTTCTATACTCTATCCCACACTTCATGGCAGATTTTTCCCCTTTTTCATGGCTTCCATTGTCCTTTGTTTACTCCATTTTGACTAAATTAATTATATTCTACTCCTTCTTAAGAAAGCTACATTACACATTTATTACACAATTCAAATTTAAGTCAAATTTCAACAATTTCCTCTCTCTCTCCTTCCCCATTTTCACGTGCAGCATGAATTTCTTTGGCTGCCGTTGTTTTATTTTTTTCTCTCATTTATTCAATTAAAACACTCATTTTCTCTCTCTCCTTCATTTACTCTTTTTTTCCTTTTTCATTCCTTAACCTTTTCTCTCTCTTTTTCCTCTCTTTTCTTCTTCTTCTTGTTCTTGTTTCTTCAAGAACCAAGCTGCCCCCACATCTTTTGTTAGCTTTCAACCATAATTCTTGAAGATTTTTAACCAAATCTTAATCTCAAAGCCTCCATAGGTGATATAGGTAAAGTATAATGAAGGTTTCATGCATCAAATGACCTTCCATAAACTTAAAAGCTTAGGATGATGATGCCAAAAATGGAACACTCCTCTTCTCCATTATTATTATCTTGTATCATAATTATTTTCTTGTTTAAAGTTGTTATATTTTGTAGATCTAACTTTTTGTAGCTTTGATTTTTGTTTATGCCTTAGATCTTGTTATTGAAGTTATTATTTTTGTTATTCCTTATGATTTATGCATATATTCACCACTCACATAACTATTATAGTGATTCATGCATGTATAACTAGATCTAGTTGTTTTTAGGTTCATACATGCATTAGACTTTGTTTTATGTTTATGAGCAACTTGTAATAGCATGATGATGGTAGAAATGTTTTAGAAAACTCAAGATCTATTTTATTTTCAACCAAAATAATTTTTGAAAATTCGGATGAAAATGGAATCATATATAGAAAAGTTGTTTTTCAACTTCAAAATATGTATTTTTCATTTAAAATGAAGAGCTTAGGGTATAGATAACATAAATGAAGGATTTTGATGAGTAAAGTTTAGATCTAGGAGTTTATAGCTTACTACCATGCAATTATTTTATGTTTATGTTCATATTAAGTATAGATGAGTAAAGTTTAGATCTAGGAGTTTATAGCTTACTACCATGCAATTGTTTTATGTTTATGTTCATATTAAGTATAGATCTTAGTTCTGAACTCAAACAAAATTGTGAAATTCATATTTTGGCAAGACCCCTATTTGAAAAACCACTTTCCAAGTGTCAAAATGTAATTTTTACTTAAGATAATGAAGGCTTAATATATATATATATATATATATATCATCAAGACTTCTTTTTACAAGAATCAAAAGTGATTTTCAAAATAAAAATTCTATTTTCGGATTTTGGCCAAGGCATATTTTAAAAACATGTTTTTCAACTCAAAATGAAGTTTTTATTTAAGAAATGAAAGGCTCTTAGGATAAGATATGTAAGGAATGGATTTTCATAAGTATAGATAGATTTTATCAAAGGATATGACCAAAAATGAATTTTGTAAATTCGGATCCCAACCAAGACTAATTTTGAAAACCCACATATCAACTCAAAAACTCATGTTTTATGTGAAAAATGAAGGGTATAGGTAATAGGTATCATTAAGTGATGATTTTTACAAGTTGAAATGAGTTTGGATATGAGTAATGTGTAAAACAAAAAGTAGAATCAAGATGGAAAATTTTGGGTTAGTAATCAATTTATGAAATTCATAATTTTGAATGAAGGCCATAAGAACACCTA
The DNA here is from genome assembly GCA_024138025.1 of Combretum micranthum. Lineage (NCBI taxonomy): Eukaryota > Viridiplantae > Streptophyta > Magnoliopsida > Myrtales > Combretaceae > Combretum > Combretum micranthum. The sequence goes on along the minus strand of JAMXBD010001857.1, from coordinate 125,707 downwards.
TTATCCAAGCTCAAAATGATAGTTTTATGTAATGAATGGAGTATTTAAGTAATAGGTATCATAAGGTCTTAATTTTTAATGCATTAAACAAGTTTTTCTCAAAGGAATCATTCAAAAAGCGGATTTTCTAAAATTCGGATTTTTGAGTAAATCATATTGGAAAACATATTTGCAAAGTGTAAAATGCAAATTTTTGTGTAAGAATGAAGTTTTTAGTGGTTATGTATGATTGAGCCCTAATTTTCTGAATATCAAATGATTTTTACTTAAAGGAATCAATCAAAAACCAATTTTTACCAAATTCGGATTTTGGAATCAACCCTACTTGAAAACATGTTTACAAAGTGTAAAATGGAAATTTTTATGTAGAAATGAAGGCCATAAGTAATATATATAATGAAGACTCAATTTTAACAAAAATAATTATATTTTCTTAAGTAACAAATCCAAAACAAATGGAAATGATCAAAGTTAGAAAACTAGATTTTTCATAAGTAGTTGTTATTATGGTCTTGCAAAATAAAAAGTTATAAAATTTCCTTTTAGCAAAAATCATCAAGATCATGCATACATTAAGCTCATCTCATGTCATTCATGTTAGGAAATCACTCATATTGCATGCATAGCTAATTTATGTAGTAGGAACATTACAAACATTTACCAAACTATTTTTAGGAAATTGAAATTGTTACTGCTCTAATCTGATCTAACCTTTTCGAAGCTTCAAAGTTTTCAAAACTTAAATATAATATTAGAATTAGATAGATCTTTCGAAGTAGATAGAAATCGATATATAATTTATGAGATTCTGAGTTAAAATGACTTAGTTATGGCCGTTTTAAGTTGGAATTTCCGCTTAGGACGAGAATTACCAATTTGATAGTTCGTATAAAATCGTTTGGATTAGTTTGAGTCAAAATACTTATTAAAGTATTTCTTCCTTTTTATGTGATCCCGAATTCGACAATTCCCTACCACCGAATTATTATTACTAAAAGACCGGTGATCCAATGGCTGAGTGAGTTTTCTCCTTATTTTGTTACCTTGTTTGTGCTTGTAGTTAGTTGCATTAGAATAATAGGAACAAGATAAAAATTGATACGAATGGAGATGGGATATATGATGAGACTGTGATGAATGTATGCCAAGGAATACTAACGTATATTAAAACCACGATTCGAGTGGATAACAACACTGTTCATATTAATTTTGTTATGTATATGATATTGGTTGGTCATTCTAAAGAATGTATGAATATTTTGACTTAAGCAAAAATTTAAATTTGTCATGCATCGCATCGGACATATCACATTTGGTAGCGTGCTACTCCTACGCAGGTCGATCGGTATGGTTCGAAGACTCCTTTGGATAATGAGACCCGGTATCAGAGCTCATTCATTGGAAACTAAGGCGCACCGGGGATGCATTCCATGTGTGAGCCTAGCCGAGTCGAGTGTTATGAGCCGAGGGCTTGGGGATTAGCAGCGGTCGTGTAGACTTCAATACCATCCCTAACCCAAGATACGGAAGGCGTAAATCCGTTCTGTGTGTGGGTTCCGGATACCCATACATAATTATTTGTTCATGTTTGTCATGCATAGCATATGATTGATTATAACTTGCTTGTGATAGTATGGAATTAAGAGAATTCTCACTAAGCTAGTGTAGCTTATACCCAATAGATGTTTGAATAAACAAGTTGTCTCAAGAATGTTAAGTGGGGATTGAGATGGTTGGAGCCGAACATGACTTCAGGATTTCAGCAAAGAATAGGAATGCTTGAAGTTATTGGCTAGATTTTTTGATTGCCTTGTAATAGTTTATGTAGGAAAATCAGTGATGAATGTAATTGAAGTTTAATGATTTGTATTTTGAAGTATAGTGATTCGTATATGCTATAGTGGTTTGCATATGAAGTATAGTAAATTGTATTTCCTTTACATTGTTACTTAAGTGTACCAATATAAAATGTATCTCTAATGTGTCTCCTTTATATATTAGACGCCTTGTACATAGTATGGAAACATTCGCGTGATTGAGGTGGTCATTCTTAGGCTTTAATATTGTGTACGGCGGACTGCCACGTTTAAGGTACCTTTCGGGGCTTGACAATCATGACTATTCCTTCACCAGTGTATTTGTACCCTTTTGATAGGAGAGGAGGAAGCCTTCAACAAAGAGAATTTTTCAAATAGGCTTGACATCATCTATGACCCAAAACCTTAAGGTATTAGGTTAATGGTCTTCCCTCTTATAAACTTTTTACATATGTCCAATATTTCCCATATGGGATTTTTTCCAATCTTACACTTATACCTTAACAAATCTCCCCGTCAATTGAGTCTTCATAATGGGTTAGGTCATACTCCCCCTCAACAAGAGCTTGTCAAATTAACTCAATTAAACCGCTTTTTGTGAATGGTCCTTCCCCACCTACTCACCTTATATGAAGGATTTCACAAACGAATCACTTTGCAAATCTCTTACTTACACATGGAGGGTCAAGCATGAGAATTTCCTAACCAAACCATCGGCTTTGATACCAGTTTGTTATAAACGAATACGAAAAATAATAGTAAAGAAACGTAAAGCACACACACAGATTTATATGGAAAAGCCTTGAGGAAAAATCGCGGGTAGAGGAGAGAAAATTCACTATTGTGAAATAAGAAGTACAGAGTTCGTGAAAAACCAACACCAAAATTTATACCACAACCAAAAAACCATAAATCCATATTTATATGTGATGTATGAAATAAAGGCGAATTTGCATGTAAGCTGGCTCAAGGCCGACAGCCTTTATTTCAAGGTCGGTGATATAGAGTCAAGTAATGGCCAGCTTGAGAACTTTTCAAGGCTAGCGGTCTTGCTCAAAGCTGGCAGCTTTGGACTGATTTTCACTAAATTCGGGTCACAAACTCCAACAAAACTATGTAAACTTCATCCACAATTATGTACAAGATTGATTTCATGGTTAAGAAGTCATCGAAATATTACAATTGTCAAAAGGATCAAGAATACTATTGATTGCTCTTGCAAATTCAAATCCTATATACTCAAGTGTCCATAAATTTGCAAGCATGGGGCTCAAGAATAGGGAGGGGCATGTGGCCGAATGGGAGGAGATTGCCTTTATTTCCTAGGTAAATTAGTATTGCATTAGTTTACAAGTAAATCCACATGAAATCCGCTATAAGACAAACAACAAGTCGGTATATTGCTAATACTTTAATATGCAAGTATAGAGTCTTTATTTGTAAAACGGAGAAACGCACTTGGTGTAATGAATTTTCTTCATTTTTTTTTTCCATATAGCTGGAATCCAGAATATAAGAGAACAAAAAATGTGATTGAATTAAGAAGTTATGGAAGTAAGTACTCATTGGCAGCCATGGCCGTCCACCAATCGAGCACCGTGCAACAATCTCTTGACTTTTTTTACTGGGTGCACATGATTCCATGCCATGCATGTACTGAGAAGCTGTACAAGTACAACCATGCCATATAGTATTTCTATAAAATTCTTCTTGTCGAATTATATGCATCTGGTCGTATTTCCTTTCTTCTTTCTCCGGCATACAAAATTATCATGTGTAAATTGAAAGATGTGAAAAACTCAGATAAATTATTAGCTTCCGTAACATGTGGTTTAGAGGTTACCTGTCAAGAATCTGAAACATAGATTTTTTATACTTTCAATATTGATTAAACAACATATGAAATTTTAAGTTTGTCAAAATGTGAAAAGTTATCTATCTGGTTCATCTTTTTCAATTTTTTTAATGTAGGTTTTTTGTTCAAGACCTATGTTTGCTTAAATAAGATTTAAAAGAAATAAAATCTGAGTACATGTACCCCTTTTATAAACAAAATATTTAACATATCTATAAAGTTAAACTCATTAATCCTTCATTTTATTTATCTTTTGGAAAAATCAATTAAAATTTTTTTTACCAATGAATAAAATATACTTTTAAACTTTTTAATAATATATGTGATTTTTTTACTTCCCGTCTATCATTTTTCAAATTCTAACATTTACCATAATAATAAAAAGAAATGGATAAGTTATAAATCATATAGTTTTCGATTTAAGCCTCATGTTTCAAAAGATTAAACCATGTATTAATGAGATACAAATTAAAAGAAGAAAAAAAAATAACTGTTCAAATAATTAGGAGAACTTTATTTTATGATTATAAAAGTTAATAAAATGAGAACTTTATTTAATGATCAAACAATGATTGAGCCATCTCAATATAAATAAGGCACTATTGGCATTTTCCAAATTAATGTTGTACGAATACCAACATAATAAATAAAATATCTCTTGCCACACGAGAAGCGTATGATAGGACAATGAAAACAAAAAGCCCTATCTTGTTCTCTTAACCCCACTGTTTTTATGTCTAACTAATAATGTATATGGGGAAAAGGCCCCTATTTCACGTCCACTTTATGCAAATACCTCCAAATTGGAAGTAGACCCTTTAACTAGCAATATAGATTCCCCCCTTAAGATAAGTCAATTGCAACGCAACACATTGTATTAAATAATATGTTTTGTAGGGTCTCTTATGTATTAATTTGTTCAATGGTCTCATCAACCGGTTATTTGCGTCGTAACAAAAAAAAAAAAAAAAAGGGAGGGTTGGGGGGGTTGGATTTGAATTATTATTTTTTCTTTTTTATAAATTTCTCATGGTTTAGTCATTAAGTGTTGTAGAAATCAATGAACTATTTAGGTCATGTTTAGTTCATTGTTTTTTTTTATTTTGCCATCTTTTTTTTAATCATTTTGAAACAAACTGATTATCAAAAAAATAGATATAGTGAAAATAAATAGACGTTTTATCCGTAAACAAATCAGACAGATTAGATCAAAATCAGATACATATAGTACAGATTACATATCAGATACACCTATAGATGAAAATTAGTAATCTAACCGTTTGCACAACTTATTTATATCCTCTTATCATGTTATCGATTTGTCACAAAAGAAATTTTTAACGCCGAGTGCAAAAAATCCTCAAGACAATCAATTGAGTTAGTGATTATTTGAGTAATATCATGTGAAAAAAATGTCGAAGTGCATGACTATCAAAAGCTTTTATTAGTCTTAATGATAATACAAAAAACTATGCAATGTGATATATAATTCTAGATATTGGCAGGATTATGATACGTTCATGGTTTATTAAATAAAATAAGGTAAAAATAAATTAGTAATTTATGAAAAGAAGAATAAAATAGAGAAATACACCGATGTGATGCATTGATTAATATGGTTACGCCTTGAAAATGTTAAATTTTAAATAGGAAGTTGTCTTCTCAGATTCCGTTTGGATTGTGATGGGTGCTTGGTGTCAATGTCATGGTCCATCTCCATGGTCCTTGGCTTGATCAGTGAGGATCTTGTGAGACAAAGTATGGAATATAAAGAGAACATTAAGCAATAGCTATTTGATTTAAGCCTATCCTCGAGCCAATTTTAACTTCGGAACCAGTCCAAACCAACCAGACGGTGTGCAAACTGAAACTGGTTTGGGCGCGATTTAAAAGAAAATAAATAAATAAAAAGAAAAAAAACATAATTCTTCTTTTGATAATTATATAAAATAAAACCACTTGTCGTAAGCAAAAATTGAGTATTTTATTCCTTTCTGATCCCAAACAAATAACCCTGATGTCTCGGGCAGGCATCTTTCCGTAAATTAGTGAAATGTAATGGTGAGTTGCTAATTAAAAACGGAAAATTATAGAAAAGGTTATAATATTTGGATAAGTTTATTTAAGGTTATAATACTTTAAGTGGTTTATTTAAAGTTATAATGTTCTAAAAAGTGGATTAATTAGATCACCATTGATATGTGTCAAATAAAAATAAAATTTAATTAAAAGTTAAAAAAAATCATTCATATTATGATACGAATAAATGGTGATACCAATTAATCTATTTTTCTTAATGTTTTGAAATTACTTGAAGTGTTGCAAAATTACTTTAAAATTTTATTATTTTTCTATGTAATTTACTCAAAATATTGTTTAGGATGAAACAGAAAAAGGTGTTGTTACAAAGAAGGTATTAATTTAACTGCATGCACGACATCAAAGTTTTGAAGAAAATCTTATTTGAATAATAAAAAAAAAAAAAATGGTGAAACTGATGAGGCAAGGTACTCGAATAAAAGTTTCAACATTTTGGATTTAGAAGGTAAAGACGTAGAGCTGCCTAATTTTCAAAGGGAGAAAATTTTATATGTCACATTAACTTCGTAAAACCCTCCACGCCAAACCTTTCTTTCTCCAATCCCAAAGACCCATTAATGATCAAAATATAATTGGCTGATGGAGAGAGACCGAGAGTCTGAGACTGCGGCCTGTTGATCTTGCTCAGGCCGATTATTTAAACTTTGGCTTCACGGCAGCGTCGAGTCGAGGTAGTATATGTCCTAAGCGTTTATAGGTTTTTTTTTTTTTTTTTTTTTTTTTTTTTTTTTGTGAGTAAGCATGTTTTGATATATTTATATTTATTTTACATGGTATGTCTGGTTGACTTTATCAGTTACATTATTTCTAAATTTATATGTTCTCTTTTAGATGATTATTAAACAATTATTTGCAAAAAAAAAGGAAAAAATATTCAAGTTGTGTATTTAATTGTTAAAAATTTGCACTTTATAAGTTCAACAATAAAAGGTAATCAAGCTAAATATTAACCACTTTATGTTTCTTCTATATATGCTTAGTCCATTGATTTAAAAATTGAGCATTCAGACTATTGAATCTTTAAAATAAAACAACAAAAAAAATCATAATTTCTAAAAGTTTAAATGATTTTTTCATTTTTTCTCAACTAAAAAATTAAGGATTTAAGTGTGCCATTTCACATATAAAGGATCATGTATAAATGAAGCAATCTAAAGGATTATATTTATAGTTTAAGGAATATGCAAACATTATGCATTAAATAATTGTGTCATATCACATTACTTAACATAAAAAAGATGCACTGCTTCTATAAGTAGCATGCTTTGCACAAAAGACATGTCTTAAGGAAAAAGGGCCAAAAAAAGGAAAGAAATTTGCTAATAGGTCAAGGTATTAGCAATAATTAATAATAATTATAAAAAAAAAGATTAAAAAGGATATAATCTATTACGAATGAACAGGTATTAGGTGGTAGAAAGAGAGAGAAATAATTTTTTTTCCTAAAAGATATTACCAATAAATAGGTATAAACAAAATATATTCTAGAATCATGCGTAAGTTGTTTTGAGCATGCTTAATGATAATATGATAAAGTGAATTTAGATCTAATACCTCTATGTGATATATAAAAGAAACATTCGAATTGATAAATATATTATAATGCTAACTTTATTTATGTTATTAGAGTGTGAACTACTATTTCTAATATCTTGATCTATTTAACATTTATTTTACTTTAGATCTAATACCTCTATATGATATGTAAAAATAACATTTGAACTGATAAACATTATATATATATGCATGTGTGTGTATATATTTCAATATAACCATTCAATTTATCTAAAACAAACAATAATCCTCAAACCTCATAAAACCCACTTTCCTCATTTTTCTTTGATATCTTAGTATGCCAATACGGTTATTACCTCTCACTGTATCATCTATATTTCATTTTCTTTAAAGCATATGTTTATCACAGATGCATAGTCCTAACAGTATATTTATAAAATGTTGCGAATATATGATAAACGCTATTATTTAATCATATGAAAATATAATATATTACATTTCATATGAATACTAGATGATTTTTCTTGAAAAGATATGTCATTGAATACATCTAACATAACCAAGAACAAAGATTTGAAAGAAACAATGTAAAAATGTAAATTATTTTGGACTCTGCAGGGCTGGCAGCTGCTTCATGAGTCAAATGGTTGAAAACCCTCTCAATTAAAATTTTTTAGATTATATATATTAAAAAGAAGAGTTATTTTTACTAGGATCAGACGGTATGTTATGACTTTTATAAATTATATTTTGTCTTTGGTTGTTTTGCTAAGTTTCCTAACATTTGTTACGTCATTTGATTATTACATAAACTCCGGGAAAAAAAAAAAGAAGAAGAAGAAAGAAATAAAGAAAAGTGATGGCAAAAAAAAAAAAAAGTAAAGTAAAATTAACATTGTACAGTTCTCTTTTTTGTTTTTTATGAGTATTTTTAAAGTACCCATTAACTGGAACTCAGACAAAAAAAAAAAAAAGAGAGAGAGAGAGAGAGATAGTAAATAGGAAAGAGATAAATTAATAGGCACATCATGGGCCAATCATTATAGTTGATAATTGGATATAGTACCAATTGCAATAATTATGGTTGATTTCAAAGTCTTAGACCTTTGGTTATTAAAAGAAACCGATGATTGATGTTATTGCAAAATGCAAGTCATGTAATTGTCAAATTGTCATGTGAATCTTATCAATATCAAATGCTTCACTAGTAGGATGGATCGTTGATGAAAAAATAATGCATAATCTTCTGTATATGAGTTGAAAATAAAGAGGAAGACGGTGCCAATTACAGCAATTCGGTGTCCTTACGTTGACAAATTACAATATCCTACCATACCAAATCCCCAAGCTCTTGCTTTCAGGGACATAGACATTGCTCGAGACAATATGGACTTTTTCTTTTTCTTATATTTATGGAAATGCAAAACCGCGTTGTGAATTGTGTTATAGCTTCAATGATTAGAAGAGTGTAGATTATAATTCCATCTGCTCTTTAGATAATTATACATTTATATCGTTAATTTTTGGCTTGGACCATCTACACTGTATTTTTCATTAAGGTATACGAGTTATGTTATTATTTATATATACATAAAATGATACTCGAATCTTACATGCCTTGATGTTCCCTAAATAAATAAAGCCATATGAAGGAGACAAAAGAGTTATTTTGATTATTAAAATAAGGGAAATTTTATCCCAACATTAATATTGAAAAATACGTTTGTTTAAAACATATTTAAATATTAGAGAAGTAATTGCTTTTCCCCTTTCCTTTCACTGCCATAGTTTAACCCTTCTTTCCCGAAACATCTGTGTAAATTATGAAGATTTAGAATGAATTGCTTCATTATTCTCCATTTAAAAAAGAAAAAAAAAAATCTGCTATCCTATTCTTTCCTTTTAACCATAATCGTAATCCTCGAAGAAATCTCAAGTGAATACATGCAGTAAGTGACATTTCTTTTGTTTTCTCACCGTTTCTGATCGAATACACGCTTGTATATTGAATTTTCAGAGTTTTAGCACTAATTGTAATCTTTTAAGGAAACGCGAAGAGTTTCACGAGAGAGAATTCTTGAGAAAATCCCTAAAAGCGAAAGCTATGAATTTGAAGGAACAAAATATTGAAAAATCCTAAGAAGGTAATGTGGATTGATATTAATTTTAAAATGTGGAGTATTAATCATAGCAGAACTGGGCAAGATGTGTATTTTATGGTGTTAAAGTGTTAGAAATATGTTTAGAAAGATAAAAATTTGGTTTTGAGTTGCAAAAAATACATCAAATAGTCGAAATCTAGAAGTACACGACCTATGGATGAACTCTTGTATTAGGTCATGTGTCCCTTTGTGTTTTCTAAAGAATAAGAACTATAAAAGTGCATGACCTATGCATAACCTCATGCACTAGGCTGTGTACCCCTCTTTGGCTTAAAATGTTGTGTTTGAAAAGTACACTCGAAGTGCACCAGCCCATGCGTGTTTGAAAAGTACACTCGAAGTGTACCAGCCCATGCAGTTGCCCATGCACTCTCTTCACTAGAAATCATCTTTTCACTTCCAAAATTAAACAAAACTTAGTTGATATATTTCTTAAAGAATTACTTATGTTCTAAGATATGAAAACCTAAGTTTTAGTGAGATAAAAGCAAGAACTATGAGTGTAAATCGTAGGTGAGTGATAAGGTAGAGATAATGGCTAATAGATACCTAGAAAAGTGGAACAAAAACCAGTCTATTACTGTTGGATGATCTAAAGACCCTATTTTGAAGAAAACGAGCTAACTAGAAGAAATCATAGCCTTTGGAGGTGAGTTAGATCGGTTTTCGAGCAAATTCCTTCATTTAAGGCATTAAACGGACATTTTTGTTGTTTTTGAAAAGTTTTGTTTTGCTTGTAAATCTTTATATACTTATCGATTTTGTACACCATATGTAGTAGTTTACTTATCCTCATGCGTACTTTGTTTTAGAACCTTTTCTAATTTTGACAGTTTTTAAGCTAGTCTATAATTGTATACCCTAAGGCATAGAATACACAGTTATCATATTTTTCAGTAAAATCTCATAGCACTATCATTGCTTTTGTTTCCCAAATCTCGAAATTACAGTTTTATTTCAATTTTTGGTGCCATTAGCCTAGCTATTCTTAGAATGAATAGGCTTTTGAAGATCATACCCCAACATTCATGCACGAATTAGCGGTTTATGATAAACCCTAATTTATCCACTGCGTTAATGAGTATAGAGGTATAGTGAGATTCTAAAACTTGAGACAAATCGATCTTAGGTATGTGTATCACCTTGTTTGATAGTTGTACTTATTATGATAGATTAATAACTTGACTAATAATAAATTCGACTATAAATATTGTGTAATGCGTGTGCTTGATTATAGTTAGTGGATTAGGAGTACTAGTAAAGTCAATGCAGCACCTCGATAATCTTTGTGGGGGTGTTGTCCTTGTGTGGAGTTGAATATGGAGATCATTAGAGGCAGATCAAGATGTTTCGGTGTCATGGATATTGAGGAGTATCCAATATTTAGTTTACGGGCTCGCAAATGTTGGAGATTACCTAACATCATATGTAATCCTTATAGCTCATTTTACCTTTTGAATTCATTTTTATATTGCTTAAATGTTCCTTTTTTTTTCAATAACTAACAATATTTAATTTCATTCTTTAAAAATATAGTTGATTATATAAGATCTCTTAAGATATAATTTATTTATTAGTAACACAAGATCAATAATTAATAAATAATTGGGTGAATTACACCAGAGGACCCCAACATTTGAGAGTAAGTTCATTTAAGATCCCAACATTTTGAGTGGTTAAAAAGAGGTCTCAATGTTTGAAGGTAAGTTCATTTAAGGTCTCAACGTTTTGAGTGGTCAAAAAGAGGTCTCAATGTTTCGAGAAAAGTTCATTTAAGGTCCCAACATTTAAAGAAATGGGTCAATTTGGGACCCCAAGAACATGTGTCAACATGAGAGATTATTTAATTAAAACTCATAAGACTCTTCTTATGTTTGATATGTGTCTTTGGAGACCTAAATTGACCCTCTTCTTTAAATGCCAGGACCTTAAATGGATTTATTCTCAAACGTTGGGATCTTTTGGTATAATTTATCCATAAATAATCATATCGTCAATATTACAGATATTGTAGTCATATAACGTAAAATATTAATGAGTAATAATGATCACATGAGTTTGCTTACTAACATTCTATTACAATTAATTAAATGAAAATGAGTGTGAATCATATACCATTGGCTACCTAATAATTTCTATTGAATATATTTTGGGTTTGTTTGTTTCATTTTGTTTTGATCGTTTTGATATATTATTTTTGTCGTTTTCAAATAGATGTTTGTTAATAAATAGATATAGATGAAAAACAAACATTTTTACTCATAAAAAAACCAAATAGATTAGATATGAATAAGATACAAATAAAATAGCATACATATCATGTATAGATAAGATATAGATGAAAATTAGACAATCCAAACATATATTACATATTACTATGACAACTCGCATAATGATGGTTTAAATGTATTAATTTGATACTAAATATTGTTTATTCTTATAATTAACTACCTAAACTTACTTACCTTTATAATTAACTATTTGAATTTTATCATTTTTGCACTTGACCATCACGATATAATTAATCCAAATCTTATAAATGATCTGGAAAAATGTGTAAATAATTATTTGATTTTTTTATTGGTTAATTAGTTACGAATGAAATTTGAGTAAAGAAATTATTATTATTTTTTATGTATCTTAATGCAAGAAAGTAAAATAAAGAATAGGTGCATCACCTCTCTGTACTTGAATTAAGTACGGATCCGAAACGTGAAATTAAAAAAAAAAAAGAAAAATAGTAAATGAGAGACATACGAAACTCGAGATGATTAAGGATGGGATAGGAATTGGGATTTGATCCATGAAAAATTTTTGGAATAAAATAAGACAAGCTGTAGTGCATGGGAGCAACATGGAATCTGGAAGTTCTGATTAAATAGAGCCCTATAATCCCAACACATATCCCTCTCTCTCCCCCACGAACACACTTCCCTAAGGGACCAAATTGGCAACCTGGTTTCCTCCATGGAAACACCACCGTCCACCGCCACTTCTTCCCATCACCACCACCCCAGGCCATAACCACACAGCCCATAACTCACAACCACCGCAAATGAATGCTCTAGCTTTGCCCATCCATAAAGCCTACAATATCTATAATGCTTGAATTATTTTTTAGTACTAACGAAAGCTAAATTTTCTTATTTATTCTTTTTTAAGTACCCAGAAACAAATTAAACACATATATTATTCAAGAAGATACTGTACATCAACTTGCTGGATCAATAAAGCTACCTTAAAATGCTAGAATATTATTTAAGTTGAGAGGTATCTTAAATTAATACTATCATTCAATTTAAAATATATTTTTTGGTTTTAGTTGTTTCATTTTTTTCTAATTGTTTTGACTTTTTATTTTTATTATTTTAAAGCATATGCTTATAAAAAAAATAGATACAGATGAAAAACAGATATGTTTATTCATAAACAGATCAAACAAATAAAACATAGATAAGATATAAATGAAAATCAAATAATCCAACGGATTTGTGTTGGTCAAAAAGAAAAGTGACTATTCATTTGTATAAACCCAAAACACGGGTAATATTTTGTAATTTTTCTAAATATCCTTTGTCATATCCCATTTGCTAAATAGCTATGGTATTGAATGAAAAGCTTGCTAGGAGAAAAAAAGATTTAATAAATAATACATTATATGTACACATTTTAACATGAGATAGAATTGATGGATGATTTCTAATATAACTGCCATTAATATTTCAAGAATATTATTTTTTTTGTATTAAAATATAACTAATACTCCTTTACCACATCCATATTATGCGGCAAGTGTCATCAACTAATGGAAGGACATAACAAGAGTTAAAACTTTTAGATGAATTTATTAAGCAACTTTTGTAAACTTATATCGTAGTATAAATGTGCCCTCATAAACCTCCTTAATTTGACAAATCAATAATATAAATAACATTTAAATTTTTAAATGAAAAAAAATCATACAAAGGTTAATATTAATTTAGGTCAAAGTTTTAAGGAGTAAATTACTACCAATGCTATCTTAGAGCATCAATTTCATTAATCTTGACAAGAGCTTGACTCATTCTTTATTTGAGTCTTACATGATCTTTGAGAGCGGAGCTTCCATTGCGTTAAAATATTTTTTTCTTTTAATTTTATGAGCTTCTAAAAGATCTCCAATGTGAAGGTACGAGGAAGTAGTTATAAACTTCTAGGCTTAATGGTACTCATCAAATCATCTCCATGATCAATTAATAAGATTTAATTTTCTAATTTCAAGGTTATTGTTAATGTATTTGTTATGAACTTAAGACTTGTAGTCATCTTAATTGTGTGTCAATCCTCCCAAGAGTTAGTGAAACTAATCCTATTCTAAACCACTAAGCCAAATTTCTTCTAAAGTTATTTACCTATAGATGTAATTTCCTAAATCTTATTGTTTGATTCAATAAGTTAAACTTGCATCATAAATAAATAGTTTAACTTAATAATTTAATATAAGAATTGTATTCATTAAATATATGTAATAATTAATCACTATAAACAAATTTAAAGCTAACATGTATCTTTTAACTAATATCAACAAATAATAATAAAGTATTAATTAGATGATTGTTTAGGGAAAAATATAGAGAGATAAAAAAAAAAAAAAAGAGTACAAACTATAAGTTTGTAAAATCATCAAAATATAGATAATGCTTTTATGATTCTTTTCCCAGATAAAATTAAGATATCTTAAAGCTAGAGCCATGTAATATATACAAAATGAAGATTTAGAAATGGTTTTACGATGAGCATGACATTTTTTCTGCACACGTCTGAACATACTACATGTTTCATGCCACTAAACATTTTTAAAAAATAATGCCAAGATTATGAAATAGAAAGAATGAAATAAAAAATAATAATAATGAAAGAAAAGCTTTGTGGGGCTCAAGGTGGGCCATAATTCAAAGGTGCCACGTAGAAATCATGCCGAGGCTATTCTAGTAGTGTTTGTTAGGTTCAAGAGGATCATGTGATCACATGTGCATTCCTTCTTGTGCTGTGTGTGGGATTGGGCCCATCTTTCACCCTCTCTGGAAATAATATATATATACTTTGTAATAACAGGCATGAGTAGAAAAATATTAATATAAATTTTTAATGATAATAATATGTAAGTATAATAAAAACTTATTTTATATAAAAAAATTTATTTATATTTATATGCCATTAATCAATTTATATGATAAGATACTTTTAAGATCTCATCACTATAGTCATTAAAAATGAATATTCAAGTTGATATAATACATATTTTAATAATTCAAATATGAATATATATGTACAGATCTAAGCCATTTTTCTCTTATTTCCTCTCTCTATCACATTCTCTCACTCTTCTTCCAAGAACCAATCGACAGGTGATGTGATCCAAGAAATAGCTGAAACTGCACTCAAAAAGACAGCTTTCACCATCCATGCATGTCCTCTAAATCTCACTAAAGCTTTTGATGACACCCATATATATGTGTCACATGCAGGCACCTATTGGTTCCAACAATGTGCAGACTCTTTTATAGGATGGAGTACAGCACTCCACATTATTTAACATCCTTTTTTCGGATGAGAATTTGCTGTTTTCATAATGTTATTTCATTCGTGTCCCAATAATAAGTATTTGACACATAAAAAATAAAAAAAAAATTAAAATAATATAAATAATAATTATTATTTTAAAACATGTGTTAAATACTTAATTATTATGATGAAACGAAATAATATCACGAGGATAACAAATGTATTTTCCCTCCCCCCACTTACAAATTTACACTTTATTATCTAAACAGTAAACCCTCTATTCTATTTTCTCCATATAAATCCAATTCAAAATCCAACAAATGTTTTCTAACATCCCAAAAGAAAAATTATAATAATTTTAATAAAATAAAATAACACCAGGTGGGTGGGACCAGCTTCGTTGGCATTGACATTTCTAGAGCTCAAAACAATAATTTAACACCCCACTCCCATTCACACATTTCACAACTCATACTCAGACATATTGCTCACACTTTCTCTCTGAAAAAGTCTTAAACCCACCATTCCCTTGCTTCTTACCTTTACCATCGTCTTCAATGGAAAAAAAGACTCCAACCCACACACCCATATCCACATGTTGTCCTCAAAATGCAAAACCCAGCCCCAAAACTCAGATGGGTAATGCAAAGGTTGAATCTTTAGGGTGCTCCAGGCATAAGAAGAAGTTAAGTTCGTCCAAAAGGAGGCTCAAATCAAGAAAGCAAAGGAACTTAAAGCTTAAGAAGAAAAACATGAAGTGTTGTCGTACCAATAATGCTCATGAAGAAGCTGAAGATAAGGCTGAAGTCGAGAGAAAGATTCTGGCATTGCAAAGGATTGTGCCAGGAGGTGAAGGGCTTGGCCTTGATAAGCTTTTTGAAGAGACTGCTGGGTATATATTAGCTTTGCAATGTCAAGTCAAAGCCATGAGAACACTTGCAGGCTTCTTTGAAGGATTGGAGAAACAAAAGAGAAATCTTGGAGGCTGATATAGAGATTATGATATATCGTAATAATAATAGCAGTAGTAATAATGAAGATAAAATATAATTTTAAGGATAATTAAGCCCATAAATAGACCAAATATTTTGTTTATTTCTTTTATTTAATGTTGGGGGGTAACATGTAACATTTGCCCTTTTCTTTTAACCTTTTGCTTTTCCTTTTGTTTATTGATCAATTAGAGATGCGTATCTTGTTGTCTGAATGAGCATTATGTAGGAAGATAGATTGGTTAGTGTTTTAAAATTTAGATCGTGGTCTTTCATTCAATGCATATTAAATGATTCGTATTAATGTTGGTTAAGGGAATTTTAAGGTAGGACACAGGTGTTCATGGTCTTGGTCTTGTCCTTACACTTTGCCAGGATATAAGCGTTGGTTGGAAATATCACAAAAGATATAATTTGGATAACCTGAGGTATAAGGAATTCCAAGTGCGAAATGAAATTATGTATAGCATAGCCAACTGCCAAGTGAGAGGGAAGAAAATGTATTTGTTTATTTTGGATTTGTTTAGATTGAGGAGGGAAAGTAAGGGGGAATTATTAGTCCAAAATAAAATTTAAATAGCATATCTGTGGTTTTAACTCAATATTGATCTTTTAATTTTTCCACTATGGTAATATATAATCATTGAAGAAAATGAAAAGTTTTCCAATGGTGAGATGTAAGGTGTCAATTTCATAGTAGAAAGGATAAACTCGAAACTTGGATGCATCATTTAGTAGTCCAAGGCTTCCCCCTCTCCATAGTATGGTTTTTGTCCAAGGTATTTGTCAGCTGCTAAAGATTTAAGAAAACGACATACGGTTTTAATGTTAAAAATGTAAAAGTTTGTTCTCTCTCTCTATATATATATAATATAATAATAATAATAATAATTACTCATTAGATAGCCATTAGTTGGATAGGCTCAACCAAGTCAAGACATACAATATTAAGTTTAAGTTCGAACTCAAACTCGACTTGAAATTTTAAAGTTAAAGCTTGGTTTAAGCTCATTCGAGCTTAAGATTTTAAACTTGAGTTTAGCTTGAAGTTACACTACATAAGCTTGAGTTTACTTAATTAAGCTTGTTTAGATTTGATTTAATAAAAATATTTTTAATTAAATTTATATAATATTAATACACAAACTCAATTTGAATATGATTAATATTTATACTCGATCGAGCTTGATAAAGTTAGATAAGGCTCATAAACTAATCGAGCTAAACATATGAAACTTAAGTTTGGTTTGGTAAATTACTTGAATAACTCGAGCTCGAACTCAACTTCACTATTCTCAAATCGAACTCGTAAATATTGAGCTAAACTCAAGCGGTTTATGAACCAAGCTTGTTCATTTGTATCTCTTCCATTGGAATGTTAAAATTCAAGAAAAATTTATGAAAAATATCCCATCCATTTATAACCTTAACATGCCTTCCAAAAATAAGAATTCTTTCTCATTTTTTATCCCACTACTTTACCATATCCTAAACAAGCGAGGAAAAATAAAATGCAATTTTTTTCTAAACTAATTTTATCCAACCATTTTCTATAGCTTTTATAAAAAAAACAAAAAAGTCTACAAACAAAGTCAACTTGCAAACTATTTATACTTAGTATACTTTAAGTTTGGCTTGACTTGATTTCTTTTGTAAATAAACTAAATTTGAATTCAAGATATAACTTGTATAGATGAGTGAATTTAGACTCTTATCTAGACTTGTAAGCCACTTTGTTAAGCTCGTAAGTTATTTTGTTTAGGTTTATTTATAGGTTTGTTAGTTTATATAGAAGGGTTAATGTCGTGAATGGTGCTGGTCCAAAAGCTAAGTTATCAAGGAGGATTAGTTACTTAAAAACTTTTTGCAATTTCTGTTTCTATACTTGTTTCAAAGTATCTCTAGTTTTGAAAATTCCCTCTTGATTTCTTAACTTTTGATATGGTTGAGTTGATCAATTTAATATCTCTTTCTCAACGTTATGATTCCGAAAATCTTTAAGTTATTATGGAAATAGTAAAAATACAAAGAGATAAAAAGAGAAGAGGGTGTTTGTCGATGTATATTAGTTCTACCTTATGCATCAATTCACTTTTCCAACTCTACGTCAGGGGCTAGTTGTCTTTGCCAATTTGTACCACCAAATCCAATGAAATCAATGAAGAAGTACAAAAGAGTCTTGTATCCTCCGCAATTTTAACAACCCACACCACCCATCTTAGCCTCTACCTATCATAGTCCAATAGGTGTCATTTGTCACTTCTCTCACTAACATAAGGAATACAAATAAGAGTATCTCAAAGTAGAGAAATACAATAAGAAAGGTTATCGCTATTTAGTATAATAAGAAAATAAAAGGTTTTTGTAGCTTATGAAAGTGCTTCTAGAGAATTTGTTTGCTTTGTCGCAAAGTAGATATTTTTCATATTGGTACTTAAGTATTTTTTACACTTAACCTTGGTATTCTTTTGCTGCATCCGCTTCCAAAATCAATGTTATGACCTTACGTAGTGTCTTCAATTTATAATGCAAAGTTCAACGGTCTGCTTGAGTATTTTGGGTAAGAAATATTGTTTTGTTTGTTTGCTTCCTTTTCTTAATGATTCTCTACCATAAATAATTTGAATTCTTTCTTATTTGCTAGAAAAGGACATCAAAGGGTTATTTATGAGGGCTTCTAAGTCATGTAAGTGATATCCAGCTAGATACTTGACATTTAAATCATGATATGATTTGAATCTTCTAAAATATCTTTCTTTTCTTGAAGATTTCCTTCCATATATATTGACTTTCATGAGTTGACATCATTATTCTTTTATTCTTTAGTATTCCTACGTGCTTTTGCATCATAAAACTTATACATATCATCTTTTATTTACAATGAACATTTATCACCCAAAAACTTCCCTAAACATTTCTTGTGTTTGATTTTTCTTTTATTTTCCATAACTTATAAAATTAATTTATGTCCCCATTGGATTTATATTCTATTGGTTAGTGGAATAATTAAATATAATACCCAATTATATTCAATCCATGGAATTAGGTCTTCAATATAGTTCTTGCTTCAAAAAAGAAACGTTTAGCTTTTGTTTCTACTTCCGAAATGCACCTGTGTTTTTGAAAATTTTTACAATAACAATACTTTTGTTTACTTTTTTTATAGGTTAGTCCAAGATAAATATAATGAAAATTCATGTAATTAAGATATTACAGAACACATTTAAATCTTTTTTGTTATCATCAAAACATTATAAAGATCAACAAATGGTACCTGATATTTAACAAAATATATAATTAGGTATTTGAAATTTCAAATTGATCAATTTAATACCCGAATATTGAAATTAATTAATTTAGTATTAAAAAAACTTTTTATATATGCCAACAGTACTCTATGATATTAATTAACATCATGAAAAATATTTCTAAGTACTAAATTGATCAATTTCAAAATCAAGTACTAAATTGATTAATTTTAAAGTTCAGGTACTCAATTGCATATTTTGTTAAAGTTTAGGAACCATTTGTAATATTTATCCTGTAAATAATAGAATATATAATGAAAAACTAATTTTTGTATAACATATATTTATATGCAATAGAACATATTATATAATGCATGTATAATTTTTATTTATTATTTATTCATTGTATATTTAACTTTATGAGTTAATGTTATCACATATGTTGCCTCTATAAACTATGATAAGGTGGAGATAATAGTAAACAGATACCTAGAGAAGTGGGATGAAACTGATCTGTTACTATTTGATGATTTGAGACCCTATTTGGAAAGAAATGAGTTAACTTGAAAACTTCACCGCCTTTGGCTATGAGCTAGACTAGTTTTAAGGCAAATTACTTCGTTAGAGCCCAAATAGACATTTTTATTATTTTTGAAAAGTTTTGCTTCGCTTATAATTCTTTATATACTTATCAATTTTGTACACCGTTTATGGCATTTTACTTGTCTTTATATGTAATTTGTTTTAGGACCATTTTTAATTTTAGCAGTTTTGGTTCATTTGTTGTGGCTTTTAAGCTAGCCTATAATTGTATGCCCTAGGGCATAGAACAAGACAATTATCATTTTCAGTGAAATTCTACAAAACCATTATTGTTCTTACTTCCTAGATCTTGAAATTACATTCGATTTTTGATGCCACGAATCAGTAGATTATTAAAGGTCATTTTTCAGTATTTGTGTGGAAATCCACGAAACGTGATTAAACCTTAATTTACCCGATGTGCCCAACTGTAGAAAAGTTAAGCTGCTTATGATCTAATTTGAATATGTGGATTGAGTTTCCCATCAGGTTATAACTATGACTTAGGACTCGACCTTATACCTTGTAGTATTGTGAAAATTTTCCTGAATATGATCCTAACTCTATAAAGTCAAATCCTATATGGTTTTAAGCTGGTCGAATATCCTATAGCACTTATCTGATTGCATCTATATATATATATATAGATATGAGGTATGTATATATATATATATATATATATCAATCAAATTTTAATATATAGCAATTGTTTTGAAAAGTATTAAGTTGATTAATATACATATCAAATTTGATGAAAGCATCATATTTTGGTAAACTTATATATTAATTGTTTTGCAATTTTAGTCACATATTTACCATTTGTCCACATCTTTCTATTTTAATAAGTAAAAAAAAAAAATTTGATATTAGCACAGAAATATTTCTACTTATTTTCTTTTATTTTTCATTTATTTTAACTATCTCATTTTATTTACCAACCACAATTTTTTTTTTTTTTTGCTTAATCATCTTATTTTTCCTTCCAATTCTACCCATCCATGCTGCACAATCGACATATATTATTTGAGGAACACCTAAATAAACTAATAAATAATAACTATACAATAACAATTCTATTTATTCATTTACATTGTTGTAATAGTAATTTTATTACAGTCTTATTTTTTATGAAGAATTACTATAGTATTTAGTTGACTATAAAAGTGATTCAAACGAATCTCTATTATAAAGGATATTGAATAATTATTTATTACTTAAACCTATGAATAACCATCGAATGCTAGAATTGATTTTTTTTATTTAAATACTCCTATTTAAATAAAAAATTCACATCTAAAAGCTCTATTATATTTTTAACCATTCATTCTTCATTAATAGTAATTGTTTTATTATAACCTTATTCATTCCTAGTGAATGGATTGTAAATGAGATTAAAATTACATAGCTCAAGAATTATTAAGGTTTTGATAGGCAGTTGGAGTTGATGGAATACAATGTGGCTCATGTGGAAAGCGAAAGTTGGGCATGGCTTAAAAGTGCAGCCTTTTCTTTCATGTGAGTGCTTTTATGCCAAGTAGGGTCCATGTCCATTGTCCATACTGCCTTCTTGGCCTATACATTACAATAACTTCCATGAATGATAGGAAGGTGATTATTTTTGTATCCATTATCCTACAGTTACATGCAAGTTCTGTAAAAAAAAAAAAAGGGACAGGTGCATTGACAAGGACACAAGTCCATTTATACACTCGTGCTTCGCTGTAACATGGCATTTATGGTATGGAGTTGGAGTGTGGACAACAGACCTTCGTCTTATATATAATATATATTATATTATAGTCAATAAGTTTTTAATATAAATATCACATTTCCTTTTCTTTTTTTTAAGTAATATTCCACCATATGCCCACACACTTAAAACTACAACTGTTCATGCAATATTAAATATAGAAGTAATATCATAATTTAAAAAATTAATAAGTTGTCCATACAACAGCCCATCAGCTTTAGTTTTTAAAACATACTCATTCTCTGTAAATTTTTTGGATTTTTTCGGAATTAGTACGTGATTCGTAGCAAATTAGGAATTAAAAAGATCTAACTCATGCACATAATAAAAAATTTCACTAACAATGATTAATGAACAACAATATCTTACTTAGCCATCTCTCTCTCTCTCTCTCTCTCTCTCTCTTTTTAATTCTTTAATATTATATATTTCACGAGTAATTATCTTACATCTTTAGTGGATTTCATCATCTGCAAGTATCATATTAAACTCAAATCCGATAATGAAGCAATGATGCGGAGTTGTTTGCTATTGTTCCCCATAGGTAGATACCATCACAAGTCGGTTCTCAACCAAGAACTGTCCGACCTATTATCGACAATTTCTGAACTAAAAACCTGTCCGGGAATGGTGAGTCTATACGGTTTCACATCCAAAATCACCAATTTAAGAATAAATCGAGAATCAATAGAATTTTCATTATTCTATACCATAAAAATTTTAAAAACAGGAAAAAAATTATAAAAAAATTGTAATTAAAAAATATTTAAAACTATTTTCGTATGATTAATAAAAAAATTATTTTCTATTCACAACTTTTAATGCATTGTTATTAGTAATATAAGTAATAAATATATTTAAAATCATATTTTGGTCAGTTTACGTAGACTTATGATCAAAGTGGATTTTTCTTTTTTGACAATGTGTGGCTTGTTTTATTATTGCTGATACTTTTTTGTATCTTGAATATTTTATAGTACCATATTATGTTGGTGGGTCCCTCCTTCATGAGGTCCCACATCATATTTAAAGAAAAAGGGAAACAAACTTCATTAGCTGGAAAAAGAAGTCAGTCAAATTGATTTAGCAAACTTAGTGAACAAGCATAATTGTATGGCCGTAATTTAAATGCATTGTGTGGAGGAACATTGGCCAAGTAATATTGCTTGGGGTCCAAGTACATATTGGCTATAAATAGCCTCCCAATTGTTGAGATTATATTTATAGCCAAAGTGAAAGTTTTCCAAGTGAGTTTGAAAGCCAAAGCAAAAGTTTTGCTTTAAAGAAAAATTACTTTGAGAAAGATAACTATTGTGAGTAATAAAATAGTGACGTTATTTTGAGATGTTTGGAAAATAATTGTGTACCACTATTTTAGGCTTATCTCAATTATTTGTATTGTATCTTTATAATATTTTTTTAGAGAAGTCTTTCTTATAAGCTAGTTATTTATCTAGTGGAAGAAATTTTCGAAGTTGGTACCATATATGTAACCTATAGAAAGGGTAAACCATATTAAAACTTCTGGCGTCATTCATTTATTTATTTTACTTTCTTTATTGGTATTTTATTTATTAAATATCTGCCTTGTATTTATTATTTCCACTGCGCTAGTTTCCAACAACTGGGATCAAAGTTGTATTTAGGTGAATATATCTACTTATCGTATGCTCTATAGCTGCCACTAAATTATTGATCCTCCATATCAGAATATAAGTTAAATTATTATTCATTCATTTAAATCATGGAGGCGAGGACGAGCAAAATGATCAACTTAAATGGCATAAATTACCACAAATGGAGAAGTAAGATGAAAGATCTCCTATTTGTGATAAAGATGCATTTGCTAGTGTTTGGACCATTAAAACTAAAAATAAGACAGATGAGGAATGGAAGTTTGAGCATGAACAAGTATGTGGTTTTATCCGACAGTTTGTCAAGATAATGTGTATAATCACATTTGTAATAAGATTCATGCATGAACATTGTGGAGCAAGTTAGAGGAGTTGTATGCTTCTAAAACCAGAAACAATAAATTGTTTTACTTGACCAAGTTGCTCTTGATGAAGTATCAATAAGGTACGTCAATTGCAGATAACTTGAATGATTTTCAAGGGATCATAGAGGGATAAATGTCCTAAGACCCTTTATAATTATACCCTACTGATCATATTTTTGTATAATATTTCGTTGATTTACTAAAAAAAATGATACTTATTGAATGAATTGTTCATTTCATGGATAAATGACAAACACTTGAGCTTTTTAGAGGTTTGACAAAAAAAAAAAAAAAACAAACAAAGGTTTGATGAAGTTTTGAAGTTATCACTGCGATATTAGGAGTACACAACCAGTGTACAATTTCCTAAGCAATAACGAGAAAAATGTTGAGTTTTAAGAGTACATAACAATATACATGGGTCATGTAAGATGGGTAGTGTACAAATGACTGAGTGGTGAAATTATGCGTTTGTTCTAGGTGTGCATGACCCCCTACACACCCCTTGTAGGTAGGTCGTGTACGATAACAACCTATATATATGTGCTTTGTTTTCATTTTTGAGAATCAAACCATCATATTCTATTCCAAACCCTATAAATACACATCTTGGAGAGTTTTTCAAGGTAGAACGGCTAAGCAAACATTCATGGATTCAAATTAATTATTTCAGAGGGTTTTATCAATCATGTTATGTTTAAACTCTTCTAGAATTTCCGCTTTCATTGTTTATCATATGGAAAGTAGATTTGTATGCCCTAGGTTTTGTGGAACCCTAATCCATGTTCTGAATCGTTATTAATTAATGAAAAGTTTATGTCTTGAATTTATTCATGTGATTTATATGCTTTTGTAATAATTACTGATCAAGATTATTACATGTTTGATTCGTGTTGGTTAGAAAGAGATTTCAATTTTTAATTAGGTTTTATAAGTTTTATGCAATTTTGCATTGGTGTTAGTGAAGGAAGTGTTAATGATTTTGCCCTAGGCTAATTACTGGATCTTATCATATTGATATAGAGGCATTTCTATTATATTGTTTGCATGTTTAATTCATAATAGAAATTCATGAATAATTTAATTAACTAAATGTCCCTAGATGCTCATTATTATGGAATGACAATGAATTAAATCTAGTATGAGTTTTTGATGGATAGTCATGAGATGTTTATTTGTATTGGAAAACAAATCAAACTCATAAGCACATATTAGAGGACTATATACTGGACTGACCCATATAAGATCACTATATGGATTAATGCCATAAGTGATTCTCACAATAACAATTTCAGCATATCCTTAGTCCTGAAATCACCATAGGTTCCAACATGAGAAACATTATGATTTGACTCAATCAAATGTGATTTTTAATGGGATAATTATAAAGGTTGAGATTGAGCATAATGTGAATCATGTAGAGGAAGTTGAGTGATAACATGGGATTTGTCCCTCTCATTATAAAGAGATATCTCTAGGCCCCTCAATAAGTGAAACTGCGAAATGCATGGCCATGCTCAAAAAATTGATAGTGATCAATTTCATTTGTTTTATCAGTTTGCTTGGAGATCAAGAAATGATAAGGTTGAACGATATAACGATGACATTATCCATGCCTTATATTCAATCTAGATATCATGTGATAAAAGTATAATGACATAAGTTATGGATAAGGTAAAATTGGATCACGATCTTCACTTAATTTTGGTAAAGGTAATGTCTTACTAGAGGCCGCTTATGTTTTGTTAACCAAAATGGTTTTGGATTATCTGACAATATTAAGTGAACCTATAAGGTCACATGAAAGAATGAACAAAAAAGATGATGGATTAAATTTAAATAAGTCCAACGGGATTAATAGATTTATTTATTATTAATCTTACTTTGTTAAGAATAATAAATAAATATAATTTGTTAAGAACACTAATAATTCCTAATTGGACTTTGAATTCTTATGTTAATAAATTAATTTATCCCTAATAAGATTAAAGGCACTAATGTCATTATTCATATTGACATTATTATAACTAAGAGATAAGAGGTTTCTTTTAGGGTGAATGATATGTGTTGTCAATATTAGACCTACGGAGATATTCTATAAACCTTAAAAGAGAGGAACAGGAGAGTTGTGAGAAAAGTTTTCTCAATCTTATGTAGAAGTGTTCTAGATTATGCTAGCACGTGAATGATCTTTTTGAAAGGAGTGTTCATTTGTGTGGATACCATAGAGATAATTGTATTCAGTACCTGCAGATTTGATCTGCTAATTGATTTCAAGCTTTAAAGTCAAATGTATAAATTCGAATTATTTGTTTTGTTTTAATCTAATTCAAACACAAAGATACTAGGTTGGGGTTTTGTTTTTGAATTCTATTGTAAAAAAATTGATCTTTATAAATCCTAAAACCTTATGGAAACCTAATAGGAAGACATTCCCATTTTCTCATGTAAAATTAGGAATCAATTAACTTAAAGAGAGTAATTGGTTTAATTAAGAAACCCTGCAGTTCAAGACTTAACTAATCATCAATTAATCCTCTCATAAGTAGTAAAGGTTGCGGTGAATCAAAGCTAAAGCGTTGTTATGAATTGATTTTTGAAAAAAAAAAAAAAAACCAAGAAAAGCACTCATATTATTAAATGCTAGTTATTAGTTTAATTAGTCATTTAGAATTAATATAATCATCTTGATAATTTAGTCTAGATAGTGGTAAAAGGGAAATACTAGTACTTGCCATAGATCCTTAGGACGATATCCAAGTTAATTTCTATATTACACGATGTGTTACCTTATGTGGATCTAGGATTAATAGGGTATAAATTATAAATTTTTTTATCTTACATACACATCAAGTTTTGGAGCCATTGCTAGGGATCTGGCAATATTAAGAAAGCCTAACTAGCCTACTTTATCCATTAGTTTATTTTGGCATTTACTTTCTTTCTCTTCCTAGATATATCATACAAGCTCTAATCCACTTCTTATCTCTTGTAGTATATGACAATAAGTTCTTCATTGAAAGCTCTTGATCTAGATCCTAATATTGAGAAAACATTTCACAGGAGATTAAGAAGTGCAATTATTGGTATGTTTAGGTGGTTGGGTATTCAAGGGGAACCACTGGATCCAAAGATTAAAGAAGAGTTGAAAGAAGGGGATTATGAGGATAAGAGTATCAATTTATAATCAACAAAATAATAACAAGAGTAGAGATTCAATATGGTGGATCCCAATCCACAAGACAAATATGGACTATGCAAGACCTTTGCTTGAAGGTGCTAAGCCTACTATTGTAAAGCCTCTAATCGAAGCGAACAATTTTGAAATTAAGAGGACTATGCTTCAATCTTACAACAGTATTTTTAATTTGACGGTTTACTAAATGAAGATCCCTATGCTTATATTTAAACATTTTTGGAAATATGTCAAACTTGCAAGATGAATGGGGTCGATGATGATGCCATCTGCACTAAATTGTCTCCGTTCTGCTTATGAGGTAAAGCAAAAGTCTCGATAACATCATTGGATCAGGAGAACTTACTTCATGGGATGAAACAATAAAGTAGTTTTCGGATAACTACTTTTCAACTTGCAAAATTGCTAAGCTTCGGAATGACATCTCATTTTTCTATCAAAATGACTTAGAAACTTTTTTTCTGGAGCTAAGCAAAGATGGAAGGAGCTACTAAGAAAATGCCCACATCACCAGCTACCACTGTGGATGTAGGTACAAACATTTTACAACAAGCTTAACCCAATCACTCGACAATTGGTTAATACATCAGTTGGAGGTACCCTCAACTCTAAGACCCCAGAGGAATCTCTTAAGTGGTTTGAAGACATGGCAAGAAACAACTACCTATGGGGCAACAATAAGGGAAACCAAAAAACTATAGGATTATATAAGGTAGATGTGCTGACTGCCATAGTTGCTAAGATGGATGCGTTAAGCAAACACATTATGAGTATAAAGAATCCACAGTCACCGTTTCAATATGAAGAGCCCAGTGGCAGTTGTAACCTCAAAGTTTTTCTATAAATCAAGTTTAGAAAATAAAATTTAAATTTATGTATTTTGATTATGAGTGTTATAATGCTTGGAATGTTGATTAAATTCAAGTATAATATCTTTTGTAAAATAAATAGAGTACAAATAGAAATTCAAATTTTGAATTAAGTTATTTCAAATTATTTGTCCACTAATTTATGTTATCAAAATTCTCTTAGAAAATTGAATTTCATAAACTTAACTCTTAAATAATCAATTTTTTAATATGAATTCTTATAATAAATTATCTAATTACAAGAATGTACAAACTGAATTTTTCTAAACTTTATTTTGATTTCAAGTAATTGCTAATTTTGATGCATTAATATGTAGAAGACAATTCATGCTTTGGACTAAGCCTAATTGCTACAAAATAAATCTCCATAACCTACCATAACTTACTATGTAACCAACACACATAATAACTTTCAAAATTGCACAAAAGTCAACAAGTTTACTTTGCATATTTACGTGTGTGTGTGTGTGTGTGTGTGTGGATAATTATCAAATTTTGGACAAAAAATTCACTACTCTCCTCCCTCTCTTTTTATTCAATGTATCATGCACACACACGCACATACGACATTTTTGTTACACCTCATAGGGTATCCTAAATGTGACAGTCCGCCATAATCAATATTAAAGCTTAAGTATGATAACCTTAGTCATCTCAAAAGCTTCAATATCGGGTATAAGGCATACCTTCACGATCATAAAGGACCAAACTTTGAAACAAGTTATTCAAGAAGATATTTATAATAGCAATTAAGAAGGGAAATCATAACAAAAGCATCTTAAATATGAAGAGTCTTACAGGTATCAAAGGGGCATTCCCCTATCAAAATATATTAAGTCTATCATAGTTTAATCAAAATAATTACACCACAGATTTTCTTAAAAGTCTAAGTTTACTTATAGTCCTTAACTTTATCCAAAAGCTCCTGAATCTAAAAGGTTACTACTGGGAGAAATAGCCTCGGGGCTTCAACTATAAATACAGGTGCTGCAAAAGGTATCTCAGAGAGGGTAAGCTTACTTGCTTAGTTAGAATTAATTTCCACAATAAAGTACTTGAACAATCAATAATCAAACAAGTTATTTAGTCAAGCATATGAAATGTAACAAACACGTAAGCATACAACATATATGATTTTCCAAAAAACATATGTTGAATGGATTTACGCCCTCTCTTCGGAGTTAGGTGTTCAAGGCCATATAGACCGCTCTTCGCAAATAAGGTTTTTGTAGTTCTATGCAAGCCACTACTAGCAGCTAAAAATATAGTTAATTCTGGTATCTACTCACTGTTAAACTAGTTCGAGCGACCATTCACCGTTATGTAGATTTTCGGGCTCTCTCTACGGACTTTACCACCATACTCTTGTCCCACCAAGTGTATAGTAATGAATACAATATGACTCACTATATGATATGCATGAATGAATTTAATTAAGTACTTATGGCTGCATAATATTAGATATTTTAAGAGTGATCATAGAATTTGTAGACATATCATTTCTATACTAAATCAAACATTGTTTATGGACAATTCCCTCATCGATATGCTTAATATAAATTCACCCATATAAGTAAAGCACATGTACTTTCCCATTTTATATTTTCCTAATTTTAGTACCTCTAATCTACAAACAAAAACATAAGTACAAGAATATAAGAAATAAACTCACTCAGCCATTGTGTAAACAAACTTCTAGTCATAGTAGTCTATGGGGTATAGGAACTTGGTCTTCACGTCACCTAAGCAAGAGAAATACTCAAAATCAGTATTTCATGGAAGTCCTACTTAATCTTGCATATTATATTTTACTAAGTTCGTCAAAATTTCGTATGAGATGAAATTCAAACTTAAAACGGTCATGACTTGCTCATTTTAACTCGAAGTTTCTCATATTATATGTTGTTTTCTACCTACTCGAAAATATCTATCTATTTCTAAAATTATTTTTATTATAAAAGTGAGGCTTGCCAAATTTATTTTATGTTATTTTGAATAAAATTAAAAATATTTTGAGTCATTAAGTGGGTGATTTCTAAATATAATTATTTTTCCTTAACTCTTAAAAGATAATTTAAGTTTTAAAATTTTAGTCTTTTCAAGTTATCTACCAATTTTATTCCTTAAGTAGACTTTACTTGGTGAGTTGATTTTAACTTGGTTTGAAGAACCTGTCTTGATCTTCATACTTATTAAAATGTTAGTGTGGGTCTCATAAATAAGTTTTTAAGAAAATTTCGTATAATAAAGAATTATCAACCTTAAGGTTTTAAATGATAATTTTATTTTGGTAGTTTGAAAAGAGAGTCAAGAATTATGTAGTTAAATTTTGAAAAAGTCTTTGCATAACAATAACACTAAAATCGATGATGAATTTGTCAAAATTTTAAAAGAATTTTGTGAAACAAAATTCTAAATTTTAGTAAAAGTTTTCCTAAATGACAAAACTACATTTTTATAGTGAGTTTAGCTTATTTTCTTTATTTAAGGAATGAACTTCTTTTATTTTTATTAAGACAACAACAACATGATCATGAATGATCATGAGTTTATAATTAAGTAACATGATAAAAATAATTAATATGAAAGATGGAAAATATAGAAATGAAATAAGCACATAATAAATATCAAGTATTAGAAGTCTAAGCTTGTATAAAGGCTTCCTAGACTTAAACATAAGTCTAAAAAGAAAAATAAGAAAATTTATTTTGACTTAATGAGGACAAGTCTAAGACTAGAAAGACTAGTCTTAATATAAAAGCATGAAATATATAAGTAAATTGCATGAACATAAATAAAAATTATATTACTGAGCTTATATGCTCTAAAAAATATTTATATACATAAATATATTTACTAACATATAGGAGTTAGATTAGAAACATGGATAATAAAACATAACATAATAACAATACAATAATAAATTTTTTGCATGAACAAGAATAAGTACAAAACATTAACATATTGTTACTTTCGTAACTCACATGATCCTCGAAAACATACTATGATCATGTTAAGTTACATGAACATAAAATAATTGTAGGAGTTTTTGTCTAATGTAGAGAAATGGGTGGTAGAAAAAGAGAGGTTATTATGGTATGGAGATAATGAGAATATGAAAAGATGGAGAGAAATTGTAGAGAGAATATTTGGTAAGTGATTTGGGAGAGTTTTGTTATGTTTGAGAAGTGTGTGAAAGAAATGGATGGAGAAGGAGCATTTATAGATAAATGAGGAGGGAAATTAGATATAATTAAATAAAATAAAAAAGAAAAAAATTTAGATGTGTGTGTGTTGGTGGGGGGGAGGTGTTGGGTTGCGCGTTGTGAAGAGAAGGAGAGAGATTATTGATTTTTATTGTTTTGTATTTTTTATAATAAAAAGTAATAATATGTAAGGTATGATGTGAATAAAGTTTTATGAGAAGGTAAATTATAAGAAATAGGTATCGTAGAGTATAAGAATATATAGTAAGAAAAAGTAAAAATAGATTAATAGTAATGAATAGTGATATGAATAGTAAACAAGACAAATTAATACCAATAGTAAAGAAAATACACGTAAATAAGTTATATTTGATATTTTTAGATATCGAAAAATTCTAAAATTGATATTTTTGGAATCCTTATATTATTACGAGTTTAACGGTCTTATCATAATATTTTTACCATTCAGTGCACCGGGCACGGTTTTCAAAATCTGATCCATTCTAGTTTGAAGCGAACTAAATTTTAATGAATCTGATATTTTTAAGCTTCACTATATTCTTATGGACTATAATCTATGATTAACTCAATTTTATTGTTCAGGGGTTAGGAGTGCAAGATTGTTAGATCTAAATTTACTAGGGTTTATTATAGATATTTTGACTTTAGGGTTTTCGACTGACTTCCAATTCTAGGGTTGAAGCATAAAATGTGCATAAAATCTAAGGCTTACATTTTCTCTGTCAATTCCTCTTCTTTACTCAACAAGAAATTCAAGCTACACACATATCATTAAGCTAAGACTCATATAAGTAAGTTAAATCTTGTCTTTCCTTGGTTGTTTTTTTATTATAAGTATGTGTAAGTGGTAAGTTCTGGTTAGTTGCTGGTTTATATAGATTCTTATGAGTTTTGATGCTAGGTTTGTGATGTGAAGTTATGAAATTGTGGTTGTAAGTCTTAAGTCATGGATGTTATGGGCTAAATATAGTTAGTTGATTTTGAGGTGGAGATGGATGAAGTGTTAGAGGTTATGAAAGTGAAAAGGGATGAATGAGAGTCTTGTGTGATGATGTTATAGTGGGGAGCAAGACTGTTAAGTTGGTTAAAATGTGTAAAATTGTGATATAAAGAAGTATGTCTCATTGTTGGTTGAGCTCAGGGGCATGGTGGAGGGCATGGTGTGTTTTGTAGGTGTTTCTAGGTGCATACACCCCGTCTCTATGGGGCATAGTAAGAGGCATAGTAGCCTCTATTTCCATGCATGGGTTGATACGCCCTTTCATATGGTACTTTCTAAGCATTAGCCTTACTCATATGCCTATCCATACGAGGCATGGTATAGGGTATAGTGGTGTTTGTGTCTCAATTTGCTCTATGTGCCCCTTGATACAGGGAGTGGTTTCCATGTTTTGTTGTCCTAAAGCTTTAGATTTTGTTTAATTCTTCTTTCCTTTGTTAAGCAGTTAGTAATACAAGCTTTTCTATCTTATAAGACCCCTAGATGAGACTCAGACTTCCCTTTTGATTACTACGATGATTGAAGAGAATGCACGGGTGAGTAATTGAATTTCTTCACTTACACGTGATTTTAGTATAGTTGCACATGATTCTAATATAATCAAAATTCAAATTAATGTATGGGGATTAGGAAGTAATGCATGCAGTATGTTATTTATTGAATAATCTTGTAATTTTCAAAGTAAATACTATTTGGTTGATTTTAATTGATGGATGAACATTGTGGGTTATATGAGAATTTGATCGTTGCCTAATGAATTGATCTAAACCTTATTTAGCTTATAAATAAATTGGTCATGCAGAGCATTACATAGCATTCTTGCATTTATTTAGTATTCACGTCATGTATTATCGTTTTAATTATGTGGTGATGCTTGTATAAATCCAGTGAATTTAGTAAAGACCATCATAGGCTCGCCAATTCTACAGGAACTAAGTAGACTTGAAGGACGTCGCCTGATAAGGGTTGGTATGAAATGATTATACTTAGTGAAAATTCTAAGAATCAAGTGAAGTGGAGGAAATGTTATACATATGTATATATATCTATATGTTTATAAAAAAAAGTTGATATTAAAGTTTTAAATGAACACTCCTTCTTTAGTTCTTTCGATATCTTGGGCGTGAAATACAGAGCCGGTCTTTCAACCCCCAAGGGAGGGCATAAACCCCCATGTGTTTGGGTTCCGATCACTCAAACTATGTTTCTACAAATGTTTGACTATTGCATTTTACATGAGTGTTAATAAAAAATTGTATGATTTGTTCTATGGTGTTGAGATTTTATTATTCACTGAGCTTTTTATGCTCATACTCCTTTGAATTGTTAGGACTTAAGCAAGAAGACCAAGATTGAGATCAAGTATGAAATAGAATAGATTGATGACTTATATGTATCCATGTTGAAAAGAAGACCTTATTGTTGCAATAGAGACTTAGAGTTGATATTTGTAATAGTATAAGTTTTAGAAGTGCTATCTTTATTTTCTTTGTTAGTTGTGCTTAAGGTTAAGCCCTTAAAGGCAACGTTGTAATCTTTTATATGAAGTTCGGAGACTTATGCTATTATTTACCTATATAGCTTGTATATATACATTGTCTTTCTTAATCTAAATAACATTCGATCCTGTTAAATCTGTCCACACCATGAAGCATGTTAGTAGTACAATAGTTATGTAACTTCCTAGAGGCCTCAGTTAGTTACATGAAGTATTGTTACTATTAGGGTACCTTGTGAAGGTGTGGCAGCAAGGGTTGCTTCCAAGAGCAGACTGAACAAGTGGATTACTTGGGTAACAGACAACAGAATAATCCATACAGCAACATGTACAATCAATGTTAGAAAAATCATCCTAATTTTTCTTAGAGTAATTAGAATACACAGAGATCAAATATTCCACCTAGATTTTAGAAACCATAGTTGCTACCATATCAACATATGTTATCGTCTTCCAATCCACCTCCCAAGCAAGAAAAGAAGTCCAATCTAAAGGACTTATTGACATAGTTTATCAAGAACTCTGATGCATGTCATCGAAATCAAGAGGTGTCCATCATAACCTAGAAAAGAAAGTTGGCCAACTGGCTAAAATGCTTTCTGAGCAACAGCCAGGCTTGCTTCCTAGCAATACTAAGCTTAACCTAAAAGAACAAGCCTAGGCTACTAATCTAAGGAGTGGGAAGGAAATACCATGTAGAAGTGATAAGGAGCCCAAGAAAAATGCTGAGAAAGGGATTGAAGAAAATCAGAGTTTTGAGAGTGACACAGCTGAAGTAGAGAAGAGACAACCTCCAACAGTAAAAAGCACGTGCCTAAAACATCATATCCTGCTCGTCTCCATCAGAGTAAGGATAAGGAGCATTTGGTAAATTTTTAAACCTGTTCAAACAACTCTAGATAAACATACCATTGGTTGAGGTACTTTCTTAAATACCTAAATATGCTGATTCCTTAAGGAACTTCTATCTAACAAGAGGAAACTGGAGGATGTATCTACAATTGAAGTGAAAGCTAATTGTTCCTCGATCATTCAAAAGAAGCTTCCCCTAAAGCTGAAAGATCCTAAGAGCTTCACTATTCGATGTATAGTAGGAGAATTATCTATAGATTAGACCTTAGCTGATCTTGGCGTAAGTATTAATCTTATGTTGTCATGCCTCGGAGGGTACCCTAAACGTGGCAGTCTGCCGCATATAATATTAAAGCTAATGAATGACAACCTTAGTCATGCAGGAGCTTTGATATCACATGCAAGGCGTGCTTCTAATATAGTAGGAGACTCACAGGGGAATTACATTTAAGTAGATAATAAAAGCATGCAAGAACTTATATAAATAAACATGTAATATTCATTTGGATGATAATCTCTTATCACTTCTTAGGGGCATTCCCCCGTTCTAAAAAGTCTAGTTTAACTAAGCCATCATCGAAATATACATAAATATACCATGAGTCTACTATAAAGATTTTTCTTAGAAGTCTATGTTCAAAACTAATACATATAACTTCTCCTAAAAACTTCTAGTAGCTTTGGCTCATACCTGGCAAACAGGGCTCCTTGGTGCCAACCATAGGTAATCATACTGTAACAAAAAGTTATATGGGTATAAGCAAAACTAACTTAATGAGATAACTCTCATCTATAAAATATTTCCATATATCAAATAAGTATTTGAACAACCATATGAGAATGCACTAATCACATGAGCAAACAAATTACACAAGATTAACCGGAAACCATGTGTAGCATGGATTTCTCACCCTCCATGTTGGGGGTTGGGTGGTTACAAGCTCATACGACCATCAATATTTGCAGGTTTACTAGCTGCTACTCGCCCTGTAGACTTTCCAGCTCCTACTTGCCCATGTGGACTTTCTTGCTCCTACTAGCCACGACTATAACTCCTCGTTTCCCCATACGAAGAATAGTAGTGAAATAAATGTGACTCACAAAGATGATATGCATGAATTATTTTCAATATAGGTTTAACCAAATAATGCTGAGTTCAAGTTAAAGGCGATCAAAACAATATTCATCATATCCATACAAAAGAACATAAATTATTTATCAACTCCTCTTTCAATATTCTTAACTTTTATTCAATCAGTCATGAATCCAAGTCACACAACATTTGTTCAATTATCTTTTCCTTATTTCTAGTGCTACTACTTACAAGCACAACCAAGGAAATATAATTAGTAAGGGATTAACTCACTCCATGACGATCACACCTAGTCGAAGTAGTCTTCCGGGAAAGCAATATTGGTTCCTTCTTTACCTAAACAAGATGAAATACCCAAAATGAGTCTTTCATAGAATTTCTATTTTTGAAGATTCTAAATCTATCTTAAATTTGTGGTAAAATCAGATTGGAGGAAATTCCAACTTAAAATGGCCATAACTTTGCTCATTTTAACTCGGAATTTCGCATATTACATATCGTTTTCCACCTATTCGAAAAGATCTACCTATTTCTAAAGCTATTTTCATCAAACTAAGACATTTGAGTTCTGAAATAGTGGTGATCAGATTCACCACGAATTCTCACAAAACTTGTATTCCTTCTTTTAACAAAAACTTATATCAAAGAGATAGATATTATAATAGTTTGTAAAACCTTTGAAATATATTTACATATATTTATTGACTCATATCAAATATATGAAATTAATGAAGTTGTCTTAAGCCATGAATTTTTGGTAAAAGTAAAGTGTTCTAAAGAAAAGTGAAGCTTTTGAAAATTCCTCTTATTTTGCTAGAGAATATCTCAAGTTATTTTATATGAATATTTTTTGTTTCCTTAATTTCATTTCCTTAGTCTTTTTAAATTTCCAAAGAATGATTTTTATTTTCTAAGTTTAGTTTCTAATACTTTTTGAAAGTAATGTAAATTCTATATCTATAGAAATAATTTCCTTATTTCTTAAGATCATTCTATTTTTTTTTATGAAAGGAATTTCTTAGTGTTTATTAAACTAGTATTGATGAAAAAGTAAAGTTTAGAAAAACTTTTGTTTACTCAAGAATTTCTTTCCATGTTACGTATGTATTGCAAAAATTCCTATGAACTCCTCTAGAGTTCTTCGAAAAGTTTGTTAAGATAAATTTCTAAGTTTTTATGAAAAATTACTTCCTACTCTTATTTTTAGAGAAGAATTTATATTTTAAGAAAACTTTTCCTCATTTATTTTATTGAGACAAAATCAATATGTTAATGCATGATTATGAATATGAATCATAAAATTATGAAAATATAAGAAAGACATAAAAATAAAAAAAATAAGCTAGTAAAGAATATATCAAGTATTGAGACCTTAGCCTCATCAAGGTATCCCGGGACTAAGAATAGACTAGTCCCAAAAGAAAAAGAAAATGTTTTGACTTGATGAGGACAAGTCTAAGACTAGAAAGGCTAGTCTTAAAACAACATGAAAGTAAATAAATTGCAAGGAAATAAATAAATTGCAAGGAAAGTAAATAAATTGCAAAGCAAAAGAGCTTATACGCTCAAAAATATATACAGCTACATAGATATATAAATATATATGAAAGCAACATAAAAAAAATTAGATTCATGAACAAAAACAAAGCATGAACTTATTGTTGCTTTATTTAATCTTCTTGGTTTAGAAAACACACACTAAGCTCATACTAAGAAAATAACATAAAAGAACTCTAAAGAAGAATTATCTATCAAGACTAATTTTGAGAGAACTTTGAGAGAGATCTCTTGTAGAATTTTGAGAGAGTAAACTTTAGTATATGGAAAGTGTGAAGGAAGTGGAAGGAAGAGGGGGTATTTATAGAAAAATGTGAGAGTAAAATTGTGTTAATTAAATAAATAAAAATTAAAACAAATTGAGGAGGGGAGAGGGAGTGGCCGACGCAATAATGAGAGTGTGAGAGAGAGAAATTTATTTTCTTTGTATTTTTGTTAATGAAAAGTAAGACATGAAATATGTCAAGCTGTATTGGAAATGAAAATTGTAAGGAGATAGAGGTATGGTTTGCAAGAGTAGGTTATAAGAAAAAGTAGAGATAGATAAATAGTGTAGAATAGTAATAAATAGTGTAATGTAAAGTAGACATGATAATTTAAGTACTAGTAGTAAGAAAATACACGTATAATTGTAATATCTGATATTTTTAGTTACCGAAAAATTATGAAATTGATATTTTTGAAAACCTTATATTTTCACAAGTCTAATGGTATATTCGGAATATTTTTACCAAACTAAGCCCCGGGACACGCTTTTCGAAGACTGTGTCCGACCGTGCTCAAAACGAATCGCAGTTTAACTAATATGATACTTTTAAGCTATCTTAGGTTATTACGAACTATTCTACATACTAATCTCTTACTTACTGTCTTAGGGTTGCTTATACGGGATTGTTGGACTTGAATGGTTACGTCTGACTAGGGTTTTGTTAACTTTAGGATTTCTTGTTGACTTTCTAATTAGGGTTTAAGCTTAATTGATCACAAAACTTTGGGGGTTACATATGCCCTATTCCTTTTTCAAGAAACTAGGCTTAGAGGGCTTAACTGAACCCTACCCCACTTGCATGATTCTTTAGCTGGTTGATCCTTCTGTAAAGATCCCTAGGGGAATCACTGAAGATGTCTTGGTGAAGGTAAGAAACTTTATCTATCTTATAGACTTCGTGATACTTGGCATGGATAAAGATGGGGATGTGCCCTTGATTTTGGGTAGACCTTTTCTTGCTATAGCTAGTGAAGTTAAAGATGTTGAAGAAGGGAAGCTCACCTTCAGAGTGGGAGATGAAGACTTAGTGGTAACAGTTTCTACAGCTTTAAAACATCCGATGGGATCTGATGACTCATGCTACTCTATAGATATTATGGATTCCTCAGTTTCTGAACATATTGAGGAAATTTTATCTAGAGATAAAATGGAATTGAGTTTGACTTGAAATGAAGGGAAAGTATTGAAGAACCCCGAGTTTGAAGCTATTATAGCAGAAGTAGATGTTAAACAACAAATTATTCCTCATAATGGATTTGAAGAACTGAAGAAGAATATTGAAGCGCGATCGAAACCTTCCATTGAACAGCCACCAGTACTCAAATTGAAGCAACCACCGGAGTATCTTTAATATCCTTTTTTTTTTTTTGGGAAAAGGACTCTATGCTGCCATCATGTGAATAGAAACAACAACTATTGTTAGTCCTCTAAGCACACAAGCGAGCTATCGCTTAGAAGATCTCTAACATGAAAGGTATCAATCTATCCTTTTGCACCCACAAAATTTTATTAGAAGAAGGGTACAAGCCTATTTTTCAACCCTAAAGAAGGCTAAAATTGAATATGAAGGATGTAGTCAAGAAGAAGGTTATAAAGCTTTTGATACTAGGATGATATATCCCATATCTGACGGCTAACTTAAGAAAGGAAAGATGACTATGGTCCACAATGAGAAAAATGAACTCATTCTGATGAGAACTGTAGCTGGATGGCGGGTATGCATAGACTACAGAAAGTTGAATGAAACCACCAGAAAGGACCATTTCCGTCACGCCCCAACAGGTACCCAAAACGTGACAGCCCGCCGTACACAATATTGAAACTTAAAAATGACTACCTCAGTCACTCGAAAGCTTCTATATCGGTATAAGGCGCACATTCACATCAAAGGAAGACCGGTGAAGTAATGCATTTTAAGATATTGGTAGCGGAACATGTAAAATAATACTTAATATATTTCATTGAAATAAAAAGTCTTACAACTTCTAAGGGCCATTTTCCAGATAATTTCCATAACAACAAGGTCTTACTAAGATAAATAACTAAAGCTAGAAAATTTTAGAAGAAATCTACTCTAAAACTTCATAACAGAGTTCCTCCAAAAGCTTCCCAAAATAAAGATTCTACCCGGATGATCAAGATGGTCTCGGTTGCAAAAAGATAATCCTGCAATATAAAAAATCTATAGAGGTATAAGCATAACTAGCTTAGTGAGATATTCCTTACGCAAAAGTACTCATAACATGCAATCAACCAAGTTTATTAATCAAGCATATGAAATGCAACAACCATATGATCAAACATTACATACGACTATCCGGTTTCTTATGTATGATGGATTTACCCCTACATCGGTGGTTAGGGAATGATTTGAACTGGGCTCCTAACGACCTCCTTAAAAGTTTGCACACATCTTGAGGTTCTAACGAATCGTACTACTAGTCCCCGGGCTTTCCTTACCCAAAGCGATCAATCCGGCTCGATTACAATTTGAAGCCGTATTCCCTGAACATCCTAAATCCTTAAGATGTAGCTAGGCAGCTTACATTTCCGGTCCTACGCTGATGAGTAGTAGCAAAATTTCGAAATGATATTCTAAGTGATATGCATGAGCAATTTATTATATGGGGATTCCAATATGACATTAAATCATTTGAAGTGATCAAGCAATAATTGCACACATAGCAATACATACATGGAAACAATTATATCAATCACATATTGGGTTTCGATATATTTATCATTCATTGATCGCACATAACAATTCA
Organism: Combretum micranthum; assembly: GCA_024138025.1. Taxonomy (NCBI): domain Eukaryota; kingdom Viridiplantae; phylum Streptophyta; class Magnoliopsida; order Myrtales; family Combretaceae; genus Combretum; species Combretum micranthum. Next base: position 85,815 of record JAMXBD010001857.1, on the reverse strand, counting down.
CATACATAATTCCCATGATATCCCACATGCATATCAATTTTATCTTTTCCTAACATCTAGTGCTCTATTCTACAAGCACATGCGCGGATACATAAATGTAAAGGAAACTCACTCGTCCATAGCGATCTTCTAAGAGTCGAAGTAATCCTCGAGAAAGAGAAGATCTTGGTCCTCGTCACCTAAACAAAAGAAATACCCGAAGTGAGTATTTCATCCAAGATCTACTCAAAATCTCTAATTCTATCTTATCGAATTCATCAAAATTCGTATAAATGGAAATTCCAACTTAAAATGGCCATAACTTGCTCATTTTAACTCAGAATTTCGCATATTATATACCGATTTCTACCTGCTCAAAAAGATCTAACTATTTCTAAGGTTATTTTTATCAAAAGAAGTCATTTGGGTCTTGGAATAGTGATGTACAGAATTGTTACGAAAATTCAAGATTTCAAAACTAGAGTTTTCAAACTTTTCTTCTTTCAAGAGCTCTTGTACAAAAATATAGATAGTTTGTATGGTTGAAAAATCCTTGAATATATATATATATATATATATATATAGACTCAAACTATATGCATAAATTTAGTGGTGTTGTCTCAACAATGATTTTGCAAAGCAATGTGTCTTAAAAGTAAGAAAAGCTAAGACTTTGAAAATCTCCTTTTTAGTTTTATTGGGGAAATTTTATAAGTAAGTATTTCCTCTTTTAACTCCATTTCTTAATGTTAAGAATAATTAAATTTTCAAAAAGTAATTTTAATCTTTTAAGATTCTCATAACTTTATTTCTAGTGGTTTGGAAAAATGTAGTTATTCCAAACATTTTTTGGTTATGTGTTCTAAAGTTTTTTTCTAAAGTTTGATCTCAAGAATACTATTCATGATCTTATAAGTTATTTATTATTTTTATTTCCTAAGTAAAGCTTATCCTTAGAAAGGTTATTCATTGATAATTTTGTGAAACTTATCTAAACCTTAGTATGTTGATGAATACTTTACATATGAGTTTAAGAAAACTTTTGATTAAACAAAGAATTAAGTTTAAAGAACCTTTCTTATTGCATTGGTTCGAAAAGAGAGTATGTGATAACTTTATTTTATTGATAAAATCCCATATAGTAGTATTAGTTAAACTTGAGCTAAACTTATCTAACTTTAGAAAATATTTGTTAAGATAAAACTTTAAGTTTTATGGAAGAATCATTCCTTATATGATAAAATTTATTTTTAAAGAGAGTTCTTATTTTTATTACTTAAGAAAACTCATTTTCATTATGGTTGAAACGATAACAACATGTTCATGCATGAATGAGAATATGTAACTATGAGAAATATAATAAAAACAACATATTAAGACAAATATAATAAGAGCATAAAAATAAAGTCAAGTATTGAAACCTTAGCTTCATAAATGTATCCTGGGACTAAGAATAAACTAGTCCAAAAAAGAATGGAAAAGAAATGAAAGAAAATTGTTTTGACTTGATATGGACAAATCTAAGACTAGAAAGACTAGTCTTATAATTGCATGAAATAAATAAATAAATAAATTGCAAAGCATAAAAATAAATAAATAACAAGTGAGCTTATATGCTCTAAAGAAATATATACACATAATATACATAATACTATATAGAAGTTAGATTAGAATAAATAATAATAATGATAATAACAACATAATAGAAGACATGAACATATTGTTGTTTCTTTAAGAAACATACACTAAGCTTATGTTGAGTTAAATGAACATGATGAGTGAATAAGAGAAATCTTTACCTAAGGTTTATGTGTTTGTTGAAGAAGAATAGATTTAGTTTTAGTAATATGTGAGAAAGGTTTTTATGGAGAGAAAAGAGAACTTGGAAGAGAATTTGAGAGAGGGATTTTATGGAGTGATTTTGGTAGAGTTTTAGTAGGAAATGAATTGTGTGAATGAATGAAGGAGGAATGGGGTATTTATAGAGTTTTGGAGTGGAAATTAGATACAATTAAATAAAATAGAAAAGAAAAATAAATTGATGGATAGGATAGAGGGGAGGTGCCGGTTTGGCTTTGTAAAGGGGGGAGGAAATGAATAATTTTATTTGTTTTGTAATAAAAGAAGGAATGTGTAAAATGTGATGTGATTAAAGTTGTATGGGGAAGGTAAAGTGTAAGGTATAGGTATGATAATGTGTAAGAATATAGTGTAAGAAAAAGTAAAGATAGATGAATAACAATGAATAGTAGAAAAGTACTATGAATAGTAGACTAGACAATTAAAATACCGGTAGTAAAGAAAATACGTAAACGGCCTATATTTGATATTTTTAGTTACCGAAAAATTCTAAAATTGATATTTTTGAAATCCTTATATTTTTTCGAGTTTAATGGTATTGTCAGAATATTTTTACAATCCAGTGCACCGAGACATGGTTTTTGAAAACTGATCCTGTTCGGATCCGAAAGACACTAGAAAATTACGAATATGATATTTTTAAGCTTTCCTATATTATTACGAACCATATACCACAATTATCACAATTTATTTTTGTAGGATTTAAAACACGGGACTGTCGAATCTAGATTCACTAGACTAAATATAGAATTAGATTAACTTTAGGGTTTCGGTTTGTCTTCCAGTTCTTAGGGTTTTCTTATTTATAAAAAAATCTAGGGGCTTACAACCTTCCCTCCTTAAAGAAAGTTTTGTCCTCAAAACTTGACTATCGTACCTGATTCGTTGAATAAGTTCAGATATTTTGGATCTCATCCTTAGCCTCCCAAGTTGTCTCCTCATGGGTGTGATTCCTCCAAAGGACTTTAACATATTTGATCTCCTTATTCCGTAGCTTTTGGACTTTTCGATCCAAAATCTTTACCTGGTGTTCCTTATAAGTGAGGTTCTCTTTTAGCAATACTAGCTCCAACTCTACTACTCGATCCGGATCTGCCACATGCTTGCGCAAGACCGATACATGAAACACGTTGTGTACTCCTGATAGGTTTGGCGGCAAGGCTAGGCGATAAGCTAAATCTCCCACTCGTTCAAGCATTTCAAAAGGTCTAATGTACTGTGGGCTCAACTTTCCTTGCGAGCGTACACGATGTATACTCTTGATTGGATTTATCTTTAAGTATACATGGTCTCCCACTTGAAATTCGAGAACTTGCCTCTTCTGATCTGCCTAGATTTTCTATCTATCTTGGGCCTCTTTTATTTGTTGTCGGATTATCCTTACTTTGTCTGCTACATCTTCTACCAAGTCTGGTCCAATAGCAAGCTTTTCCACATCATCCCAAAACAAAGGCGACCTACAGCATCGTCCGTATAAAGCTTCATATGGCGGCATTTGTATGGTAGAATGGTAGCTATTGTTGTAGGCAAACTCTATGAGCGGAAAATGAGCATCCCAGCTTCCTTTAAATTCCATAACACAAGCTCATAACATGCCTTCCAAGGTTTGGATCATCCATTTTGATTGTCCATCGGTTTTGGGGTGATAAGCCGTGCTAAAATGCAACTTTGTCCCCATACACTTTTGTAAACTCGTCCAAAACTTAGATACAAACTTGGGGTCTCGGTTTGATACGATCCTGGTAGGTACTCCATGTAAACGTACTATTTCCCTTATGTAAAGCTTAGCTAGATTGTCCATCGAGTACGTCATGTTGATTGTATGAAATGAGCCGATTTGGTCAAGCGATCTACTATGACCCATATGGCATCATATCCTACCAATGTCCTTAGTAGTCCATACACGAAATCCATCGAGATTTGATCCCACTTCCACTCAGGTATCGGCAAAGGCTTTAGTAATCCTCCCAACCTTTGATGTTCCACCTTTACTTGTTGACAAGTCGGGCACTTCATCACATAATCAGCTACATCCTGTTTCATTCCATTCCACCAAAAGTAGCTCTTGAGATCTTGATACATCTTAGTTCCTCCTCGGTGTACCGTATATCCTGAGTTGTGAGCTTCACTCATGATTTCTCTTCTCATTTCCTCATTGTTTGGCACACATAGCCTTCCCTTCATCCTCTTCATCTATGGTGAAGTTAGTATACTTCTCTGCTTGCACTTCCCGTTTGATCCTTTGTATGACTTCATCATATCGTTGAGCTTCTTTAATCCATTCCAAAAGGGTTGGTTCCATCACCAAGTTAGATATTTCCACCTCCACATCTTGTCCAATAAACTCGATACTTAACCTTTCGAATTCTCTTACCAAATCCTTTTGGTCGATCAATAAAGTGGCAACTTCCTCGTGATTCTTTCGACTTAAGGCATCAACGACGGCATTAACTTTTCCTGAGCAATAATTGATTCCAAGATCATAGTCCTTTATGAGCTCTAACCATCTCTGTTGTCGCATATTCAACTCCTTCTGAGTGAATAGGTCCTTGAGGCTCTTGTGGTCCGTATATATTTCGCATCTTTGTCCATAAAAGTGATGCCTCTATATCTTGAGTATGAAAACATGGCAGCTAGCTCAAAGTCATGTGTCAGATAATCTGCTCATGCGGTCTTAACCGTTGTGAAGCATAAGCAATCACTTTTCCTTTTTGCATTAGCACACATTCAAGACCATTTCTTGATGCATCACTATGAATCGTGTAAGGCTTCTCAGGGTTTGGCAAAACCAGTATCAGTGCGGATACAAGCTTCTACTTGAGCTCTTGGAAACTCTTTTCTCTTTTATCGATGTAGATGACCTTCTGATTCTTTTAAATAAGTTGTGTTAACGGCTTGGCTATAGTCAAGAAATTCTTTACGAACTTTCGATTATAGCCAGCTAAACCAAGAAAGCTTCTTACTTCCGATACTATCTTTGGTTCCTTCCACTCCATCACTACTTTAATCTTTTCAAGATCAACCGATATGCCATCTCTCGAAACAACATGTCCTAAAAAGGATATCTTATCCAACCAAAAGTCACACTTTGACAACTTAGCATACAACTTATGTTCTCTCAATGTCCGAAGCGCCATACGAAGGTGTTCCTCATGTTGCTCTCGTGTAGTCGAGTAGACCAAAATGTCGTTGATGAAAACTATAACGTACTTATCTAACAAGGGCTTATAGATTCGATTCATCAGGTCATGAAAGCGGCAAGTGCATTTATCAATCCAAAAGACATCACAAAGAGCTCATAATGTCCATATCGAGTCTGAAAAGCAGTCTTTGGTACATCCTTCGGCCTTACTCTTAACTGATGGTATCTAGACCTCATTTCGATGCATGAAAACACACTTGCTCCTTGCAATTGATCGAAGAGGTCATCAATTCGAGGTAATGGATACTTATTCTTGATTGTAACCTTATTCAACTCCCAGTAATCAATACATAACCTCATAGACCTATCCTTTTTCTTAACGAATAAAACTGGTGCTCCCTATAGCGATACACTTGGGTGAATAAATCCTTGATCCAGAAGCTCTTGTAATTGCTTCTTGAGTTCCTTCAACTCTACCAGTGCCATGCGGTATGGAGCTTTCGATATTGGCTCGGTATTTGACATCAAGCTAATCTCGAAATCAATCTCCCTCTTTGGTGGCAATCCAGGTAATTCCTCAAGAAAAACATCAGGAAACTCATTAAATATAGGTATATCCTCCACCTTTGGTTCTTCACTTTCTTCTTCTACAACATTAATTTGTCGGTTGATCTCCTCCTCATTCGTTACTAACTCGAGCGAACTTAATCCTTGTCTCCTTACGATCGTGGATTCTCCTTTGAACTTAATATCCTTCTGGTCTACATCCTTAAAATTCACCTTCTTCTCCCGACAATCTACTGTGGCTTTAACACAGGTCAACCAACTCATTCCAAGAATCACTTCATACTTGTTTATCTCCAACACAATCAAGTCACTTGTCGTATGGTGTCCTTGGATCTCTAAAGGACATTCTTTCAACATCTCTCGGGTGGTTACGACGCTACCCATGGGTATCTTTATCTTGAAGCTGGTAGCGGTAGTGACTATAGGTAAACCAGTATTCTTAGCAAGGTTATAGGTGATAAACGAGTGGGTGGCTTCGGTATCAAACAAGGCTTTTCACTAGCTACTCGTATACTTCTTGTGTTCGACACGCACTAGTTACTAACCATACTACACTTATCTAATTTTTCTAAAGCTTTAAGCTAAAGAGATATAGGGATTCTCTCGTTACAGGTTGATAACGTAAAAAGATACTATAAACAATCAAAATGAAAGCTTAAGGCTGAGGCTAACCCGCAACGAGTCCATGATCATAGCCTTTGTCTCCCTCCAAGGCAGCAAACTTACATCCTTCTTCTTCATCATCAACTTCCTCGCACATCCACTGGCCTTCCAAGTTGTAAGCTCTCATTCCATGCATCGAGGTGTCAGAGCGGTTCCCATTTCCACTGCCATTGTTGGTTCTGACAAGGGCGGATCCTCCTGAAGTGTTGGATGACCTCACTAAAACATTTTTCCTCTTTGGGCATTCATTTGCAAAGTGCCCTTACTGCTTATAACACATAGCAAACTCTGGTGTTCTTTTTAGGACACTCCAGGATTTTATGATCCAGGCTGCCACAAAAGTAGCACTTGTTTTGCAATTGTGGGCAAGACTTTGGATAATGCTTCCCTCGGCATTTCTAGCATGTGATATCCACCTTGGTCACTTCCCTTTAATTGCTTCCACTTCCTTTGTAACTTCCAAAGGTCTTAAACCTCTTATTGTTGAGTCAAGAACTTGGTCCTTCATAAGACTTCCTTCTAAACACAAAAACTTTCTTCTCCGGAGCTTTTGTTTTCATCTTTTTCACTCCTTCCATAATTGAGCCTTTTCCACTAGCCCCTTATAACTTCTAATATCAAACTCCACCAAACGAATCTTTAGGTCCTCATCTAATCCATTCAAGAAAACTTGTCTCTTTAACTCTTCACTATGCTTATAGGATTCAGGAGCATATTATAACAAGTGACTGAACTTGGTTTCATACTGCTTGATGGTTCTCCCCCTCTGAGAAATATGCAAGAAGTCAGTATTGTACCGAACTCTGAGACTTCCTGGAAAATAGTTCTCCAAGAACTCTTCTCGAAACATATCCCAAGTAATTGGAGCAGGCAATTCTCGTTTCTTTGATTCCCACCATATTCAAGCATTAAATTTCAACATGAATGTCCCAAAATTGACTCTTAAGTGGTGGGTATCTCATAAGCATCAAACGATCTCTCGATTTTGGGCCAACCAGTCTTCAACCTCATCTGATTTTCCAAAGGCTCCATCGAAGCAGTTGTTACTTTTGATGATGTAAACCCGGTTTTCCTAGTAACTGAGTAAACTTCAGAAACTGAAACCAAAACCCTAAACTGGATTAGTTTAAGCTTGAGAAGGAAACCTAGGAGCCTTGAATCCGGCTTTTCTTCAATTTCAACTAAAAGAAATTTTGTAAAATAAATTAATGTGGAATATTGTTCTAAAGTATAATTCAAACCATAAAAAATCTGTTTTCGAAAAAATTTCTATTCCGGGCCTTCGCGAGCTTCATTATGGAAAAGCGAGCCCCGAAATTAAAAACTCAGAAAAATATTCCGGAATACTCTTTAGAACCGAAATTTTATAAGGATTTCAAAAATATACGTTTTATAATTTTTTGGTTATAAAAATTACAGTTATAGCCTTTTCCCATATTTTCTTTACTACCGGTAAAGTAAATGTCTTGTCTACTATTATTACTATTCATAAGTACAATCTACTACACACACAACCCATACCCTAATCTTACATCCTTACAAACACTCAATTACATTTTCTTTTCCAATGAAAATTTGTCTCTTAACAAATTATTACATTTAATACTTTTTATTACATAGATTACAAAACAAAACAATTTCAACTTACTCCCCTCTCTCCTCACAATCCAAAACCGTGCACACCCTCCCCCATTTGCCCCAATTTTATTTTATTTCCATCTTATAATCAGACAAACCCTACTTTGCTTAATATAATATCTTTTATGCCTTCTCTCTGACAAACTCTCTCCATTTTTTTTCCTTGGCCATGACACTCAAACCCACACACACACTGTCATAAGTTCAATTCTTCTCATTTTCCTCTTGATTCAAGCTTTCTAGGTGGATCTTAACTTTCCTACATTAAATTTGTAATGGCAAGATTATTCACAAGCGTTTTCATGTTAAAGTCCCCATGAGCTCTTGCTAGGACAAGAAAATGCTACTACATAAATATCAAGCCATCACAAGAGTATCTTTGTTTAAATGAGTTTTTTGGATGATCTTCATGTTCATGCATATAATAGTAGAGTAAAAGTAGAGATCTTGCATAAAATCTATGTTCATGCTTTCAAACTTCATTTCATACATCAATAAGTAGTAGTTCTAGCTTTTAGATGCTATACCACACTTGACATTCATGATCTTGTGAATATTTGGTGTATTAATTTAATGATCATAAAGGTTTGATCTTATGCATATAAAATTTGTAGTTAGTAGATTTTAGTTAAATGAGATAAGGAACTTAAAAAGGAAAAATTTTTGTTGGAGTTTTCAAATGAAAATTTGGATGATTTCAAAACCATGTTTTAAAAACCCTTTTATCAACTTTAAAACTAGTGTTTTATATGAAAAATGAAGGGTATAGGTAATAGATACATTAAGTGATGATTTTGATAAGTTAGAATGAGATTTATAAGAGGAATGTGCAAAACAATGAGTATAAACAATATAGGAAATTTTGAGTTACTACTCAATTTAGGAAATTCGTAATATTGGAGTAATGCCTTGAAAACATCTATTTTTCAACTCAAAATGAAAAGTTTTATTTAAGAAATGAAGTCCTTAAGGGATAGGTATAATAGAGCCTTAAATTTTAATGTATTAAATAAGTTTTTCTCAAAGAAATAATTCAAAAACAAAATTTTCAAAATTCGGATTTTGGAATGACCCCTAATTGAAAACATGTTTCCAAAGCATAAAATGGGAATCTTTGTGTAGAAATGAAGGCTATAAGTAATAGATATAATGAGGACTCAATTTGAACAAGGATAATTAGATTTTCTTGAGAAATAGATCCAAAACAAATGGAATGATCAAAGTTAGGAAACTAGTTTCTTGAAAGTAAATAGTCATGGAATCTTGCAAGTAAAAAGTTTCCTAAATTCCCTTTTAGTAACTATTGTCAAGAGCATGCATACATCAATTTCAAAACATATGATAGCAAAATCATCAATATTGCATGTATGGTTGATCTATATTCTAGAAACATTACAAACATTCACAAAACTATTTTTCGGAATTAGAGATTTCTACGGATCAGAACTGATCAGATTATTTCGTGACCTAAAAAATTTTGAAGCTTGAAAATAATGTTAAGAATAGATAGATCTTTCGAAGTAGATAGAAATCGGTATATAATATGCTCAATTCCGAGTTAAAATGAGTTAGATATGACCATTTTAAGTTAAAACTTCAACTTAGGCGAAAATTGACGAACTTAGTAATTAAAATTGTTATGTTTATTAGGACTTCATAAGAGATACTCATTGAGGGTATTCCTTGTACTTAGGTGATTTCGAGGACGGATTTTCGCTCCTCGAGGACTACTACGAGTAGTAGATTTCTCTACATGGTCGAGTGAGTTCATTTCTTAAATAGTTGTGCTCATATATGTGCTTGTAATTGTAGTGGCATTAGAATTAGGGAAAGATAAAATTGAGATGAGTTGTGATCTAATCTTGGTTGAATGAATGTTAAGTATATCGAAATGAGACCTATTGTAAAAATATTGTATGAGCTAGTATAGACTTGAATTGTCTGAAATTCTCTATGGTCGCTCTTAACTTACCTAATTCACATGCCACGATTATAATAAACTATACATGCACATCACGTAGTGAGTCACATTGCATTGGTTGATATACCTTTGGTGGGACAAAAGCATATTAGCGTATAGGTGAGGGGGCCTATGTTAACATTAAGGATGTAAGATCGCTTAAGTTAACGGATGTAGGGTAGGCACATAAAACTATCACAACAAAACAACAGAGGTTGTATAATTAAGAGAAAGAGATCGGGATTATGGTTGCATAACTTATGGACCGCCACACTCAATATTGGAATTATGGTTGCATGACTTATGGACCATCCCAACCCCGAATGGAGGGCATAAATCCATTCATATATGGCTCCCGGAAAGTCATATGCTTGTATGGTTATTTGCTTGTACATTTCATATGGCTGCTAATAACTTGTCTGTTATATACTGTTGTTGAGTATTAAATATTTGAGAATGAATCTCACTAAGCCTGTTAGCTTACACCCCGATAGTTTTGTTGTGGTGTTCCCATTTTTGGTTGTTTCGTAAGAACACTTTTCACAGAGTTATCTTTTGAAGAGGAACTTTTGAAGAAGTCGGGACCTAGCTAGAGGCATGGACTTCTAGGAAAATCTCTTTAACATAAACTCTAATGTTTGTAATATGGTTTTAGACTGGATGGACTTCTATTATTATTTTTTGAGGGGGGAGGGGGGTATGCCCCCTTGACTTTTGTAAAGACTTAACTTATTTATCTTGTTGTTATTTCTATTCTTAATGCTATCGTATGCCTTCTTAAGACTATTGGATTCAAAGTGTGATCCTAAAAATTGTGCAAGTACACTTATACCCGATATGTAAACTTATGAGATGACTAAGGATGTCATACTTAAGTTTAAATATTGAGTGTGGTGGACTGTTGTGTTTTGGGTACCCTTTGGGGCGTGGCAGATGAAGTCGGTGAGCAAGTTTCGGTGTAGTCTTGGCGGTGGCGGTGATGGAAATGGCGCGGCATGCGACTATTCGCCCTGCTTCTACCATAGCTTCAGGAGCATTTTGTGGTAGAGCAGGCTAGAATATTTTGATTTTGTTGCTGAATCAAAATAGCCAACAACTGGTTCATTTGTCCAAGGAGGGAAGCAGCAAAGTCATTTTGCTAGTTCGGGGCAGAAGCAAGGTTATTCTCTGGTTGGTTACCTAGAGATACTCCTTGTTCAGCTGGTACATTGTTGGAATCTCATTATTCTCTATTCCTACGTCTTCTTGGACGACTGTTTAATCATTTAGATTTTAGTTTCTATTTTACTCTATGCTAACATTTACAGAAATCACAAAAATCTCAAATATAAAACTAGAAATTTAAATCAAAATACAAACTTAAGGAAATAGATTTGCAAAATAGGAATTAATAGGAGCTTAATAAGAGATTAAGAAATTCAAATACAATTTAAAGAAATCACAAGGTGAACGCGACGCTTTCTTCTCATGCATCTTACTCACAAAAAGAAATAATATAAATGCCAAAAGAATCACATTATTAAGAAATCATTAGGTCATTGTTATTTGTTAAACACTTTACTGCATCTTTTAATTAGTTGCGATTTAATACTAAGGCGTTACATCTTTGGTGAACGCGATGCTTTCTTCTCATCGTGGCTCCTTATTTCCTTTCTCGATCCTTCCGTTAAGATTTGAGGGAATCTGGGGTTGGTTTCCCCTTCTTCCCGCTTCTGATTTCTTGAAAGAATATCCTTGCATTGGATCCTTTGATGACATTTACGGATACTCGTTTCTGACATTACCTAAGGTTGGTTGTGTAATCTTTTACGTAAGCATATTTTTCTTTTTGTTCCATTATCAAAAAGCAAGTTAACTCTGTTTTCTTACTAGCTGCAACTTACGAGGGTTGTGTTTTCTGAAGGCTTAAAATGGTTTGGAAATCCTTCTATTCTTCTTAAGGATATAAACTAATTCTAGGGCCATCTACATAATTAGGTATGGTCATAAAACATGTGGTTTCCCATATATCCCCACTTCCTATGATTCTAGGATTCTTCCTAAAACTCTTATGGCTTAATATTAAACTTATCCAATCTCTAAGACTTCTACTTCTAAACTTACTATTTCCTTTCTAATCATGATGCTCTGATACCAACTTAAACTGTCACACCCCAACGGGTACCCTAAACATGACAGCCTTCCATACATAATATTAAAACTTAAGAATGACTACCTCAGTCACTCGAAAGCTTCTATATCGGTACAAGGTGTACATTCACATGAAAGGGAGATCGGTGAAGTAATGCATTTTAAGGTATTGGCAGCGGAACATACAAAATAATACTTAATATATTTCATTGAAATAAAAAGTCTTACAACTTCTAAGAGGCATTCCCCAGATAATTTCCATAACAACAAGGACTTACTAAGATAAATAATAAAAGCTAGAAGATTTTAGAAGAAATCTACTCTAAGACTTCATAACAGAGTTCCTCCAAAAGCTTCCCAAATAAAGATTCTACTCGGATGATCAAGATGGTCTCGGGTGCAAAAAGATAATCCTGCAATATAAAAAATCTATAGAGGTATAAGCATAACTAACTTAGTGAGATATTCCTTACGCAAAAGTACTCATAACAGGCAATCAACCAAGTTTATTAATCAAGCATATAAAATGCAACAACCATATGATCAAACATTACATCCAACTATCCAGTTTCGTATGTATGATGGATTTACCCCTTCATCGGTGGTTAGAGAATGATTTGAACTGGGCCCCTAACGACCTCCTTAAAAGTTTGCACACGTCTTGGGATTCCAACGAATCATACTACTAGTCCCCAGGCTTTCCTTACCCAAAGCAATCAATTCGGCTTGGCTACAACTTGAAGCCGCATTCTCTGAACGTCCTAAATCCTCAAGATGTAGCTAGGCAGCTTACATTTCCGGTCCCATGCTGAGGAGTAATAGCAAAATTTTGAAATGATATTCTAAGTGATATGCATGAGCAATTTATTATATGGGGATTCCAATATGACATTAAATCATTTGAAGTGATCAAGCAATAATTGCACACATAGCAATACATACATGAAAATAATTATATCAATCACAAATTGGGTTATGATATATTTATCATTCATTGATCACACATAACAATTCACATATATAATTCCCATGATATCCCACATGCATATCAGTTTTATCTTTTCCTAACATCTAGTGCTCTATTCTAAAAGCACATGCGCGAATACATAAATGTAAAGGAAACTCACTCGTCCATAGCGATCTTTTAGGAGTCAAAGTAATCCTCGGGGAAGAGAAAATCTTGGTCCTCGACACCTAAACAAAAGAAATACCCGAAGTGAGTATTTCATCCAAGATCTACTCAAAATCTCTAATTCTATCTTATCGAATTCGTCAAAATTCGTATCGATGGAAATTCAACTTAAAATGGCTATAACTTGCTCATTTTAACTCGAAATTTCGCATATTATATACGATTTCTACCTACTAAAAAAGATCTAACTATTTCTAAGGTTATTTTTATCAAAAAGAATCATTTGGGTCTCGAAATAGTGACGTACAGAATTGTTATGAAAATTCAAGATTTCAAAACTAGAGTTTTCAAACCTTTCTTCTTTCAAGAGCTCTTGTACAAAAATAGATTTTGTATGGTTGAAAAATCCTTGAATATATATATATATATATATATATAGACTCAAACTATATGCATGAATTTAGTGGTGTTGTCTCAACAATGATTTTGCAAAGCAATGTGTGTTAAAAGTGAGAAAAGCTAAGACTTTGAAAATCTCCTTTTTAGTTTTGTTGGGAAAATTTTATAAGTAAGTATTTTCTCTTTTAACTCCATTTCATCTTAATGTTAAGAATAATTAAATTTTCAAAAAGTAATTTTAATCTTTTAAGATTCTCATAACTTTATTTCTAGTGGTTTGGAAAAATGTAGTTATTCTAAACATTTTTTGGTTGTGTGTTCTAAAGTTTTTTTCTAAAGTTTAATCTCAAGAATACTATTCATGATCTTAAAGTTATTTATTTTTATTTCCTAAGTAAAGCTTATCCTTAGTAAGGTTATTCTTTGTTAATTTTGTGAAACTTATCTAAACCTTAGTATGTTGATATAAACTTTACATATGAGTTTAAGAAAACAAGTTTAAAGAATCTTTCTTATTTCATTCGAAAAGAGAGTTTGTGATAAATTTATTTGATTGATAAAATCCCATAAGTAGTATTACTAAAACTTGAGCTAAACTTATCTAACTTGAAAAAATATCTGTTAAGATAAAACTTTAAGTTTTTATGGAAGAATCATTTCATATGTGACAAAATTTATTTTTAAATAGGGTTCTTATTTTTATTACTTAAGAAAACTCATTTTCATTATGGTTGAGACAATAACAACATGTTCATGCATGAATGAGAATATGTAACTATGAGAAATATAATAAAAACAACATATTAATACAAATATAATAAGAGCATAAAAATAAAGTCAAGTATTGAGACCTTAGCTTCATCAATGTATCCCGGGACTAAGAATAGACTAGTCCCAAAAAAGAATGGAAAAGAAAAGAAAGAAAATTATTTTGACTTGATATGGACAAGTCTAAGACTAGAAAGACTAGTCTTATAACTACATGAAATAAATAAATAAATTGCTAAGCATAAAAATAAATAAATAACAAGTGAGCTTATATGCTCTAAAGAAATATATACACATAATATACATAATACTATATAGAAGTTAGATTAGAACAAATAATAATAACAACAACAAAATAACAACATAATAGAATACATGAACAAAAACAAAATATGAACATATTATTGCTTCTTTAAGAAACATACACTAAGCTCATGTTAAGTTAAATGAACATGATGAGTGAAAAAAAGAAATTTTTACCTAAGGTTTATGTGTTTGTTGAAGAGGAATAGATTTAGTTGTAGTAATATATGGGAAAGGGTTTTATGGAGAGAAAAGAGAACTTGGAAGAGAATTTGAGAGAGATTTTATGGAGTGATTTTGATAAGTTTTAGTAGGAAATGAATTGTGTGGAAGAATGAAGGAGGAATGAGGTATTTATAGAGTTTTGGAGTGGAAATTAGATGTAATTAAATAAAATAGAAAAGAAAAATAAATTGATGGATAGGAGAGAGGGGAGGCACCGGTTTGGCTTTGTAAAGGGGGGAGGAAATGAATAATTTTATTTGTTTTGTAATAAAAGAAGTAATATGTAAAATGTGATGTGATTAAAATTGTATGGGAAAGATAAATTGTATGGTATAGGTATGGTAGTGTGTAAAAATAGAGTGTAAGAAAAAGTAGAGATAGATAAATAGTAGAAAAGTACTATGAATAGTAGACTAGACAATTAAAATACCGGTAGTAAAGAAAATACGCATAAACGGCCTATATCCGATATTTTTCGTTATCGAAAAATTCTAAAACATATACCACAATTATCTCAATTTCATTTTCTAGGGTTTAAGAACATGGGATTGCCGGATCTAGATTCACTAGATTAAATATAGAATTAGGTTAACTTTAGGGTTCTGGTTTGACTTCCAGTTCTTAGGGTTTTCTTATATTTTCAAAAAATCTAGGGGTTTACAATTTCCCTCTACCATTTGTTGATAAGATGTTAAAGAGGCTCGCCAGACATATGTATTACTGCTATCTTGATGGGATGTTCGGGTACTTCTAAATACCTATCGCTCTAGAAGATCAAGAGAAAACAATGTTCACTTGGCCCTATGGCTCTTATGCCTATAGGAGGATGCTCTTTGGGCTTTTAATGCACCGGCTACATTCCAGCAGTGCATGTTAGCAATCTTTGATGATTTGGTGGAAAAGATGATTGAAGTATATATGGATGATTTCTCAGTCTTCAGGAATTCATTTAGTGACTACTTTGCCAACTTAGAGAAGGTTTTGATCCACTGTTAAGAAACTAATTTGGTACTTAATTGGGAAAAGTGCCACTTCATGTGTACAGAAGGTATGCACTTGGACACAAGGTTTCACAAAAGGGGATCGAAGTAGATAGAGCCAAGGTAGAAGTATTGCAAGACTTCCACCTCTAATATCAGTAAAAGCCATCAGAAGCTTCCTCGGGCATGTTTTATCGACGATTCATCAATGAATTCTCCAAAATAGCTCACCCCATGACAAGGCTCTTGGAGAAGGATGTGGCCTTTAATTTTGATCAAGAATGTCTTGTTTCTTTCAATCTTTTGAAGGAGAAGTTGATGAACACTCCCATTATGATAGCTCTAGATTGAAGCCTTCCATTTGAGCTTATGTATGATGCGAGTGATTTCACAGTGGGGGCTGTTCTTGTAAAAAGACATGAGAAGCATTTCCAACCAATATACTATGCTAGCAAGACATTCAATAATGCTAAAGAGAACTACACTATGAGAGAAAAGGAATTGTTGGTGATAGTATTTGCTTTTGACGAGTATAGACCTTAAGTTATCTTATCTAAAGTTGTTGTGTATACAGATCATTCTACCTTGAAGTTCCTCTTATCCAAGACCGATGCTAAACCAAGATTAATTCGATGAATATTGCTCCTGTAAGAATTTGACTTAGATATCCATGATAAAAAGGAAGCAGAGAACTTAGCAGCAAATCATCTATCACGATTGGAAAATCCACATTTGGATGAGCTTAAGGAGGAAGACATAGAAGACACTTTTCCTAAAGGAGCAAATCATTTATCTAGATTGAATGATAAAAGGATGACACTATCCATGCCTTATGTTTAATCTAGATATCATGTGACAAAAAGAATAATGACATAAGTTATTTATCAAGTAAAAATCGGATAGTTGATCTTCACTTAATAAAATCTTGCTAGAAGCCGTTTATATTTTGTTAACTAAAATGGTTTTAGGTTAATGGTCGACATTAAGTGAACCTATAGGGCCACACACAAAAGAATGAACAAAAAGGATTATAGATTAAATTTAAATTAGTCCAACTGGAATAATAAATTTATTTATTATTAATCTTAATTTGTTAATAATAATAAATAAATATTTATACTATTAAAGCAAAACCATCCCCTTTGGTGTCTTTAATGTAAATGTTTTTAATATGATGTTTTTAACATGATGTTTTTAACATATGAGCATAAAATATTTTTCATATTTCTAAAATCATGAAAATTAAATAGTTTTTGAATATAATTAAAAAGGATTGAATAGACATAGCCTTTTCCTTTTTTCGCATATGGGCGTAAAATATTTTTGGTATTCTTGAAATCATGAAATTAAATAGGGTTTGAATATAATTAAATAGAAATTGAATAGACATATTTTTTCCGCGTAAAATATATTTGGTATCCTAAAAATCATGAAATTAAATAGAGTTTGAATAGAATTAAATAGGGGTTGAACAAATATAGTTTTTTCCCTTTTTAGCATATGAGCGTAAAATATTTTTGATATCCCTGAAATCATGAAATTAAATAAGGTTTGGATAGAATTAAATAGAGGTTGAAGTCTAAGCATGCATCTTTATATATCGATCTAAACCTCTGATATCATATTTATGCATGGTAGTTACTCAATATGGAGAAGCTACTTGTGAAAAATACAATTGTAATTATGATTTGTAATTAATTTTTAATTTCTAGGACTAAATAAGGTTATTATCTTCCAACCTGTCAAAATAATATATCTATTTAATTTATACATGTTGGGTTGTTTTATTTGCACACGCATCGCAGGTGCATCATCTGCTTGTAGTTTATTAAGAACAATAATAACTCCTAATTGGACTATGAATTCTTATGTTAATAAATTAATTTATCCCTAATAAGATTAATGGCAATAATGTCATTATTCATATTGACGTTATTACAAATAAGACATTGGAGGTTTCTTTTAAGGTGAATGACATGTGTTGTCAACATTGGACTTATAAAGAAATTCTGTAAACACTAAAAGAAAGAAACACGAGAGTCGTGAGTAAAATTTTCCCAATCAGATCTAGAAGTCTTCTGGATAATGCTACCATGTGAAGGATCATTTTGATGGAGTGTTCATTCGTGTGGACACTGTAGAAGAGATTGCGAATTTACGGTACCTATAGATCTGATCAGCCAATTGATTTCAAGCTTCAAGGTCAAGATATAAATTCAAACTATTTATTTTATTTTGATGTAAACAAAACACATGGATACTTGATTAGGGTTTTCTTTTTAAATTCCACTATAAAAGATTTAATCTTTATAAATCCTAAAACCCTATGGAAACCCAACATCCTTGAGAAGCCAATTAATCATCACAGAAGAGATCGGGCAGAGAAACTTCATGATGCCTTTTGGGTGTATAGAACTGTCTATAAAGCACCTTTAGGGACCACTCCCTATAGATTTGTGTATGGGACAGCGTGCCACCTTTTGATGGAAATTGAACATAAGGACTACTAGGCAATTAAGCGTGTAAACTTGGATTTAAGCCTTCCAGACTGAAAAGAAAATTTCATCTAAATGAATTGGATGAATGGAGGATGATGGCTTATAAAAACATGAGACTTTACAAGGAGAAAATGAAAAGATATCATGATGCACACATTTGCCATTCAAAGAAATTCAAATTAGTGGACCAAGTGCTTCTATTAACACCCAATTGAAACTATTTCTGGGTAATTTGAAATCAAGATGGTCCGAGCCCTTTCTAATCAAGCAAATCTTTCTATATGGGGCCGTGGAATTGGAACTGGTTGGAATAATTGGGCTGGATAAACAAAATTTAAAATCTCAACTCAAAGTTAAAGTTTTCAAAATTTATAAAGCTAATTGGTTCTATTCAACTTCAGTTTAGCAACTTCCAACATTAGCAAACGCACCTACCAAAGTAGTATAGAAAGAATTAGGTTGGATCCCAAGGGATCGGTGATAAATACCATTCTCACATTCCATCCATTATCTAGCTAAGAAAAAATTTAGAAAAACATGGTAAAAACAAAAGCTAAGCTATGTTAATGGAATATTTACAAGTGTATGCTGGGCAAAATTAGAGAATGAGTTTGTTACTTTGCAAAACAACAACCCAGGGTTTACTACACCAGCTCCTTATCATGTGTTCAATACTCCAAGAGAGTGGTTTACTAGGATACTTGTACCACCGGATTTACTGAGGTAAACTAAAGCTTCGAAGTTAGTAGTTCTAGATCAAGATGCTAGATCCACACAAAGAATAAAAATCATTTGTTTGAAAAACCAACTTAATGAATTTTATAAACAATGGATAGAAAGTCTTCACCCATCCTCTCTAGAGGTAAAAAGGATCAACTCCATTAGTAGCCATAGATCTATTCAAAAGAATGACGTCTTGGCTTATTCAATTGAAATCAAGCATGAATATAACAGGTCTACCACACAATTAGACCCATGAAAATAAATCAAGCTACTAATTAGAAAAACCCAATCAATTTACTTGAAAGTGTATTTAAAAACATATGAATCAGGATTTAGATTCGCAAACCCTAAGCTGTAGGAGATTATTTCTCCATGGGTTTAAACATTTAAGAACAAATTTGAAGAAATAAAATCAAATTGAAGATTAATTTAATTAATTACTCAAAGTCTTGTAACAATTATAAACATCAGCGTTAAAATGATTTTACCTAAAAAGCTTTGAGTCTTCTAAAGCAAGAAGAAAATTGATTTCTTTCGCCCCGAGAATTCTCTTTCTAAACTATGTCAGAGAAAATTTACACTATCGTACACTTCAACACAACGCATGTTTACCCGTTTATTTGTAGACCAAGGGCATAGAAAACATGACGTATTTATTTCATAATGTGGTAGATTCTTTCATAATAGAATTCTTTTCATCTCCCCACGTGCGCATCTTTTCATGTGCTTCGACTATCGCAAGACAAATTGTAGCTTTGGTTGAGTGCTTGCAATGAATGGAAAACAAGCTTGACACTGAAACGCTAAAGAGCACTTGCATTTTTGTCCATCCATCTATTGAGGGTAAAATTGAAGTCATCAAGGCTTGGAGAACTAAGGGTCGAGGTAAATCTGTCAAAGAATTGGTCTTCAAAAGGCAACTATCGATGGTTGAATACGAGCCTTGACTTTGAGGCTCGATAGAAGCTTTTCTATAAATTGAGGCTTGATCTCCTCAGAACACATGTCAAGGGTCACATCAAGGTCTCAAGGTTGAGGCATAATAGACCATTTTTCTTTGTTCTACTTCAACTTTTCAGCCTCAATGGTAATTTCACATGGCTCAACTTTATCCAACTTTGACTTTGTTTGTTGTTTTGCTCCAAATATGATAAAAACACTTAATTTCTTCTTCTTTGGATTAAAGGAGCTATAAAACAACAATTAACATTAAAGGCATAGGTATTCATAGGAATTTAATAAAAAATGCACCAAAATGAGCTTAAATTTCTATGAAAAAGATAGAATAAAAGAGACTTATCAGGAACATCTAGAGTAGGGCACATCTAAGGTGAATGGCCAAAAAGTAAAATTGTACATAGGAGATAGAGTAGAAAATGAAGACCATGAGGAGTTTAAACTCCAACCATCAAATATTTAGCTTTAAAAAGCTGAAGAACATCGAGCAAATGACGTAAAACAACAATGCTTCATGGGAGGTAACCTAATTCTACATAGATAGGTAGTTTTCTTTTTTATCCTAACTCCATCTATTATAGGTAATAAAACAGAATAAAAAAGAGGAAGTTACGCTTCAAGATATGTTT
Source organism: Combretum micranthum (assembly GCA_024138025.1). Lineage (NCBI taxonomy): Eukaryota > Viridiplantae > Streptophyta > Magnoliopsida > Myrtales > Combretaceae > Combretum > Combretum micranthum. The sequence goes on along the minus strand of JAMXBD010001857.1, from coordinate 65,262 downwards.
GGAAAGATCATCCATAAGTAAGATTCGATGGGTAAAAACACTTTCTAAGCGTCTAAGGTAAGTAATATTATCATATACTTTCACATGACACGACACTTAAAAAAATTTTCACATTTGAATTTGTTCCCATATACATGATCCTTGCATATAGTCGTGTATGAGTATTTTCAAAATTTTAAACAATCTTTGAAGTCACTAGTGACGATACACGCCCGTGTGCAAGGGTAGTATACAAGTGTTTTCAGTGCTAGTGATGTGCCCTAGGCCATATGGATTCTTTATCATTTGTATGTTTGTTATCAAGTCATTTTAATTATCAAAGTTATTTTTGGCCTATTTGCTTTGGTAATGTTATTCCTTGAATATTTAGTTATACCTTATGTCGTTAAAGTATGTGACTTTAATAGTAGAACCATAAGCTGAATTATAACTTTATTCTAAATTATCCCTAGTCACTCATTATGTGGAATGATAATGAATTAAGACTAGTATGATTGCTGTATGATGATCAAGTTTTACTGATCATGGATATGGGATATCAATTTAGCACATAGATACAAACAGGAGTGTATTGTATTGGATTGACCAACTATAAGAATACTGTATGGATCAATGCAATAAGTATTCTTTTTTACAATGTTGTTTTAGTCCTTTGACCTAATGGCACCATGGATTCCTATATAGCAGTTTCCATGTTTTGATTCATCTCTTCATCATCTTTAATCGGATGATTATAAGAATAAACTTGGACATGTAATATGTTATATAGAGGAATGTGAGTGTTAGTGAAGGGATTTGTTCATCTCATTAATTTGAGAGAGATATCTATCAGGCCCTTGATGAGTAAGACTGAGAAATGCATGGCCATGCTCGAATAAATTGATAAGAGTTATTAATATCATTTGTTTAAGTCAGTCAAACTCTAGATTCAAGAAATAAGTAATTAGACAATTATAGAAGTGTTTTGATCCACACCTTATGTTTGATTATAAGATATCGTGTAACAAAAGGACTGATGACTAATTGTTAGTAGGTTAAAGTCGGATCATCGATCTTCACTAAAATTGGGTAGACATAATGTCTTGCTAGAGACCAATTATGTCTTGTAGTCCTAAAAAATGTTTAAGAGCTACTACCAATTTTATGTGAACCTACAGGGTCACACATAAAGAATGAATAAGATGGATCTTCGATAATCGTATTGGGAATTGATTAATTATTTATTTGTCAATTTTAATTAGAGTAAAATTAACAAATAAATAAATTTGGATAATAAGGATATATATGTCTTTCTACATAATTTAAAGAGGACATAACCCTTATATATATATCAGGGTAATTTGAAAGACATAACCCTCATATATATCACTATATATATTCTCCACTAGGTTAATTTTTTATCATCTGACGCTGGCCGTCATTGAGAAAGAAAATTCATAACCTAGAAAGAGGTGTGAGGATTCCCAAAGGTCGAAATTTCTCGACGTGCTAGCACACATGAAGATCCAATTCATTCGCGTGGATACCGGTAGAGGGAGTTGGTGTAATCTGCATCTCCTTGATCCCATCATCAAAATAAAAAGGTACACGATTCCCTTTTCTTTCTGATTTAATTGGAACGCTTGGATTCGATTGGGAATTTAAAAAAAAAAAAAAACGATTTTCCGCTGCACGATTCAGATTTGGATCGAAAATTCCCAACATTCAGTTTACAAACAATCTGACCAGTCACTAGTAAAAATACATGACTTGCGTCTATGGGTGGTGCATGCCCATTTTATTGTTTGCAAACTTTTTGGAGAATCATAAGTGATTGTATATGTAAATTCCTAGATTTATGCTAATCTTATAGATAAGACCCTAGAATCGAAAGTCAAATCGAAACCTTAAAGTCAACTAAATCAACAACAAACACTAGTGTATCTAGATCCAGCAATCCCGTACATGAAACTCTAAAACATTAAAAATGAGATAACCTTAGATTAAAATGCAAAATAATGCCATGTAACCTAAAAAGATCATATTCGTTGAAAATTAGTTTGTTTTGAACCTTAACGGGATCAGTTTTCGATAATAGTATTTCGGCATGCGAAATGGTAAAAATATCACAATAACATATCTAGACTTTTAATGAGATGAGGATTCATAAAATATCAATTTTAGAATTTTTCAGTTCTTAAAAATTTAGATATAGCCCGTTTACGCGTATTTTTCTTACTATTGATATTTTATTTGTCTAGTCTACTATTTATTATACTATTTTACTATTCATTACTATTTACCTGACTCTATTTTTCATTATAACCTATTTCTTACATCTTACATGCCTATTCTTATGTATTTTTATTTTCATTTTCCATACAATTTTTTACATAACTTTTCTTACACTTCATTAAATTTCTTTACCAATTTTTTTATCACACTCCCTCTCCCTCTCTCTTGTGGCTGATGCCAATCTCCTCCTCTCTCTCCCAATTTTATTTCTTTTTTAATTTATTTTATTATATCTAAAATCCCTCCATATTTCTCTATAAATATCACATCTTCCTCCATTTTTTTTCACACATCTCATTTTACATACCAAAACTCTACCAAAATCTCTCAACAATTTTTCTCTCTAACAATTCCCTTTCAAAAACTCTCTTCATCCATTTCTCTTTAGGAAATATATCAAACACACACTTCCATTTGTTTCTTCTATCCTCAAATCCTTCATCTACCTTAGGTGAAAATTCTAAAACCTTTTTTTTTTTGTTCATGTAACATAACATAAACAATATGTGTATTTCGGTTCTATATAATCCCCATGATGCTAATGCTAGGGAAATGGAATCATGAAAACAACATGTTGATCATGTATTGTTCATCTTCATAATGTGTTCATATTGTATTATGTTCATAACCTTAACTTAACTCTTTATATGTTATTATGTATCTATATTTCTTATACCCTAAATAATCACCAATCTGACATGTTATTTATGCTCTTATTTTATTGCTTATTTATTTATTTCATGCTTAACAAATAAGATTAGTCATCTTCCAGTCTTAGACTTGTCATCATCAAGTCAAAACATTTTGGAATTTGTACATAGTTTAAGTCCCGGGGAGCCTTAACATGAATTTAAGACTTCCATGCTTTCTTATTATTTTCTTGATTTTCTTTATGGGACTTGTATATTTCTAAGTCTCGGGAAGACTTGACTAAAAATCTAAGACTTCTACAATTTTCTTTCTTTTTCTTTTTCTTAAGCATGCTTTTCTTTTCTTTTTATGGAACTTGTCTATTTTCAAGTTTCAAGAAGCCTTGATACTAACTAAGACTTCCAAATTTTTGTTGTTGCTTATATATGTTTATTTGATTCTCTATGTCTTTTATTGTTTATAGGAGTTATTTTTCTCTTACAACATAACTACAAGTTCATATTCATGCATGATCTTAGGATGATGTTGTTATAAAAAAAATCTTCAAGTCAACTAAATGAATTATTTTCTTTCATATAAAAGGTTGAACTAAACACTAAAGAAAAGTTATTTTCAACACTTTGGAGAAATTTTCACTAAAACTTAGAAAATGGTTCAACTATAAACTTTTCAAACTATTAAATAAGTTTATTATAAATTTTTAATATTGATAATTCTTTACTATACAATATTTTCTTAAAAACTTACTTATAGGGTTTATGCCAACACCTTAATGAGCACTAAGAACAAGGCAAGTTTCTCTAGTCGAACTTTAAATTCAACCCACTAGTTAAAAATCCACTTAAAAAATAAAAAGGGTAAACCCCTTAAGAAGCCAAGTTTTTAATAAGTAAATCTAAATTTATAAAGTCAAGGAAATATAAAAATGATAATTTTAAATGAGTTGGAATTCACTAGTAACAAACTCAAAATTTTGATTTTTTCTTCCAAAGAAATCTTGTGAACTTCATTTTTCAACACTAAAGTAAATCATTTTATGAAAAACCATTGTTGGAACAATATCACTAGAATCATGCATATAATATGAGTATATATATCTATATTAAAGGATTTTTCAACTATATAAATATCTATGTGTCTGTTATAGACTTTTTTGATGAAGTAAAACTTGGAAAAATTACAATTTAAGGTCTAGAAATTTTGTGTCAATTCTACAACAATCCGTTTCAAAACCCAAACAGCGTTTTATGTTAAAAATAACCTCATAAATAGATAAATCCTTTCAAGTAGGTAGAAAACGACATATAATATGCAAAATTTCAAGTTAAAATAAGCAAGTTATGATCATTTTAAATTTGAATTTCCATTCATCCAAAATTTTGATGTGAATAATAGAATAGAATTAGAGAGCTCAAGTATAACTTTCATGAAATACTCATTCTGGATATTTATTTCATTTAGGTGATGAAGCTTTGGAGGATCCGTATTCGGGGGATTATTACGAATGAAAGATTTCTGCCAATGATGGCTGAGTGAGTTTATCTCCTACTTTTTTGCACTTCTTTGTGCTTATCGCTAGAGGCACTAGAAGTAGGAAAATATGAAAATGGAATATGCATGATAATGTTGGTTGAAAAAATACTAAGCACATCGAGGTATGAATTATTGTTAATTAAATTCGTGTTCTATTATAATGATGGAATGTTTGCAAATTTTATGATTGCCTTTAAATTACCTTAATCACATGTCAAGAATTATCTTAATTGACTCATACATATCACAATGTGAGTCACATTGCATTAGCTACCATACCCTCGATGGGATAAGAGTGTAGTAGTGGGGTTCATAGGGACTTGCAAGTCTACAAGAATGGCGAATAAGAACCCGAAAGAACTATTTAAGGATGGATGAATAGGAGCTAAAAGAACTATTTCAGGATGGAACAAATAGGGACCTGAAAGAACTACATAATTGGATTATAAAGTAGGGTTTCAAAGAGCCCGAAACACTTAACGTCGAATGGAGGGCGTATATCCCTTCAAATATATGATTTCCGATTGATTATATGTATTGCTTGCTCACGTGTTTGATGCATTTCATATGCCTGTTTAATAACTTGTTTCATTTTCTTGATACAAGTATGATAATTCGGGAATATTCTCACTAAGCTAATTGAGCTTACACCTCAATAGATTTTTGTTGATGTAGGACCCATATCTCTTGTACTTGAGGTCTCCACTTGCCTGGTTAAGATTATGCTTTTAGGAAGCTTCTAGGGGAAATCATTTTGAAGATCTTATAATAGATTTCCTTTAAAATCTTTTTGGCTCTAGTTATTGTTATATGTAAAGCTAAGACTATATTTTAATCCTTGGAGATTTATCAGGGGAATGCCCCCAAGATGATGTAAAGACCATATTTCTATAATCTTGAAGTTAAATATTTATCTAGATTTTTGTATGATATTTTTACTTCCTCAAACTACACATCCCATTAGTATCTCTTATTACTGTGATAGACACCTTACATATGGTGTCAAAGCTTTCGCATGACTTTGAGAAGTAGTTCTTAAGCTTTAATACCATATGTGGCGGACTACCACATCTAGGGTATCATTTGGGGCATGACAATAGTTGACTTGTGATATGGAGTCACAAGTGAATATACACAACTCATGTACTAAGTAGTGTACAAGGATATTAGAGTTTGCAACTCCTATGGTGTCACGAGTAAACATATACAAGTCATGTATACCAATAGTGTACATCCATACACGGTAAAGTTTTGTCTACTATAGAGTCACGAGTGGATATACACAACCCGTGTAGGGGTCATGTACTTCTAGAACATTTCATTCCTTAATTCTGAGCAGTCATGAGTCAAGATACACGACCCGTGTATAATATTGTGTATGGCTGGAACATTGTGGTCCACATTTGAGGAGTCATGAGTTAAAATACATGACCTGTATATAGTGTAGTGTACATACGATATATATATATATATATATATATATATATATAAAAGCACATGATACCCCTCTCCTCTACACCTCTTCATTTTACCTTACTCTCACATACTGATACCTTCTTCTCATCTCTATAAAACCATTCATGAACACGCATCAATCCTTTCACTCGTTCATCCATGCATTTCCATCAACAATCAGGAATGTAATTCTCCTCTCTTTCCTACGAATCATTCTTTTTCTTTCTTTAAAATCAATCATGCATGAATGAATTAATAAGATGATGACCAGATTTTGAGTTTGATTATTAGAAATCATTCTTTCATGCATGTTGTTCCTCAATGTTTACTATGGTAGTGTAGTACACATATGTTTCATGATTCACAACACACTTGCCATGGATGACCACGCACAATCTCGGAACTTCACCCTACGGCTCATGATGTTTTTTTTTTTTTCAACTGGCATAGAAATTAGGGCTTTTGTATTTTTACTACAATTACACATTCTAAAAGATATTGCATTGGTTATCTTTAAGAATTTCTTGCCTAAACTTAGTAAATAATGAATCTATGGTTTGTTTCTTATGAAACTTGGGAGTTTTTTGCTTAAATTTGGGCATGTAGGAATCTACTAAAGATTTGCACTCTATTTGTGTTTTTTATTGTTATGATTTCCAACATTAGCTCTATCACGAGTAATTATTCCGTGTTGGTGTTGATTTCAAATTCTTCTTTTTCTAAGCTACACTATCTTGTACATGACTTGTGTATATAGGTAGTGTACCTAGTAACCCCAATTCACTCATACCCTGTTGCTTTGCTTGGATATGCCGTTGTATATATCACTCGTGATTGATGGACATCCTTGACTTTGTTTCTATGTATGTTAGTTATCCTATACTCCATAGTGCTAATTTGTGCTTTATATTTTCTTCATACTAATGGCAAGGACAAAGCAAACCGCCAAGAAAAAACCCACCATCTCAACATGCTTCATCATTAACAGTGCCAGCTAAGAAAAGGAAGGTAACTCAACCTGAATCATCACAAAAAGCGAATCCTTTACCTTCCGATACTCCTTGGGCCAAAATAAGAATGCAAATACTAGAGAGCAAGCCTATAAACCCCCAAATTTTTGGAATCAGTTTAGCTTAAAACCCTAATATGGAAGTCAACCGAAACCCTAAAGTCAACAAAACCCTAATTAGACGTAATAGCTTAAGTCCGAAAATCCCGAATAAGCAACTCAGAGAAAGTAAGTAAGAGTTTAATATATAGAATAGTGCACAATTACCTAATGAAACTTAAAAAAATCATATTAGTAAAACCGCAAATTGTCTTGAACTCGATCGGATACAGTTCTTGAAAACCGTGTCTCGGGGCTTGGAATAGTAAAAATATTTTGAATATACCGTTAGACTCGTAAAACTATAAGGATTTCAAAAATATCAGTTTTATAATTTTTCGGTAAGTAAAAGTAACAGATATCGCAATTATACACTATTTTCTTACTCCCGGTACTTTATTAGTCATATCTACTTTACATTACACTATTCATTACTATTCTACACTATTCTTTTATCTCTACTTTTTCTTACACCTACTCTTACAAACACCATAACCTATAACCTTTACTTTTTACCTTTCCTATAACTTTATTTCACATCTACCTTATTTATTACTTCATTTAATCAACAAAAATATTTAAAAAAAAAAAAATCTCTCCCTTTCTCATTCTCACATGGCCGGCACCCCCTCCCTCTATATCTCTCTCATTTTGTTTTATTTTTCTTTTATTTAAATCACTCAAAAATCACTCCATATTTTCCTATAAATACCCTCATCCTCTTTCACTTCTTTCACACAATTACTACTCACAAATTTCTCTATAAAAACTCTCTCAAATTCTCCTCTCAAAACTCTCTCCAAATATCCTCCCAAAACTCTCTCAAAATAATCCCAAAACCAATTTCTACCTACACAAAACTCATAACCACATAACACTCCAAAAACCTTCTTTAGGTAAACTTATCTTATTATTTTTTTCTCCTCATGTCATGTAACTTTACATGATCATGGTGTGAGTTTCCAAAAACTAAATGTTATGGAAACTACACTATGTTCATGTATTATTCTTGTTCATGAAAATCTATTTATGTTTATGTTGTTATTTTGTTCATATTATTGTTAATATATCTAAGTATTATTATGTATCTATATATATATATATATATTCTTTAGAGCATATAAACTCACTTGCAATTTATTTATTTCCATGCAAAGCAATTTATTTATTTTTTTCATTGTAATTTATTTAATTTTTGCTATTTTAAGACTAGTCTCTAGTCTTAGACTTGTCCTCATCAAGTCAAAACAAATTTTTCTTTCATTTATTTTTTTTTTTTTGGACTAGTCTACTTCTTAGGCCTGGGAGCCTTGAAGAAGCTAAGACTCCCAATACTTGACTTTATATATTATTTATGTTATTTTTGCTTGCTATTATTTCTCATAAATCATGTTCATTAAGATTGTTGTCCAAATTTTTTCAAATCTCTAAAAATACTTGATAAAAAGGAGATTTTGTCACTTAGGAATAAGTTTATATGAAATATAAAATCTATGGTTTAACAAAATTAAAAGTTATTTCTTTCCAAGTTTTAAGAAGAACTCACTACAATTTTAGAAACCACTTTTGTTTTGAAAAGCTTTTAAATCATTTCTATATCACTTTGTTTTTCAAAAAGAAAATGATTTTTGATACAAAAATGATTTCGATGAAAACATAAATAAAGGAAACCTTATGATGAAGGAATGAGAATTTTCAAATTAAGATCTTTTCAAACAAATGGGTAAAGAAAAATTGTATAGAAAATAAATAGGAAAAATTGCACTAATGTAGAGGATTTAGAAAAGAAGAAAATTTCTTTTCGAAAAAGGTCATCTAGGAGAAATAATAAGTCAAACATAAAGTAATTCTTTGAAAATAAAAGAATCAAAGTATTCATTTCAAAAGATTTACAAAATGAATTTCTTGTAAACAATAGATTTCTAAAATCCCAAATTGACATTATTTTACTCAAAAAACATGATTGGACAACAAACACTTGAGCATAAATAAATATGAGCTAAGTAACTATAAAAAGAGGATTTTTCAACTATATAGATAACTAAGTATTTATCAAATAAATTTTGAATGATTTAATGTTTGAAACAAAATTGTTTTTGAGTTGAAAAATTCGTGATGAATCTTATCACCACTGTTTCGGGTCCTAAAAGGTTTAGTTTGACAAAAATAGTTTCAGAAATGGATAGATATTTTCGAGCAGATAGAAATCGGTATATTATATGAGCGATTCCGAGTTAAAATGACCAAGTTATGGCCATTTTAAATTAAAATTCTCCTTTATATGAACTTTTACGTTCTCATGACATTGTTTTGTCAAATTTCAAGAATGTCATCAAGAAATACTCATTTGGGGTATTTTCTTTGACTAGGTGATTTCAAGGAAGAATACCTATACTACGAGGACTATTTCGATTAAGAGGATTGTGTGAGCGACTCATCCGTATGGAAGAATAGTCGACATGGCATCGTGAGTTTATTTTTTTTAAATGCTTTACTTGTTTGTGCTTGTAATTTAGTTGCATTAAAATTAGGAAAAGACAAATGGATATGTATATAAAATAATTCTTTGAAAGAATCCTGAGAATATCGAAACTAGAATTGATTTAATGTTTGTTTTAGTATAACACTTGATTTGTATAAGATTCTTTGATCACCTTAAATCTGATAATAATAATGTTATGATATCATAAATAAATGGATTCATGCATACCACGAAGTGAGTCACATTGCATTAGGTTATTATCCTTGGGTGAGAAGGATTGTAGCTCAGGTCGAAAGCAACACTTGGCAGAGTGACCGAAAGTGATTGCTTGGCGACATGAAGGAAATGCTTGGTGGAAGATTCAAAAGCAAGGCTCAATCGAGTAGACTTCATATGCTTGGCGATATTGATCGAAAGCATAAATCTTTTTAACTAAAACTACTTGTTTTGAGGTTACGTATCACTAAACCCCGAATGGAGAGCGTAAATCCATTCAACATATAGTTCCCAGAAAACTATATGCCTTGTTTGCCCACGTGTATGTTGCATTTCATTTGATTGCTTAAATAACTTGTTTGAATTTTTGTTACAAGAAGTTATTTATGGAAATAGTTCTCACTAAGCCTATTAGCTTATACCCCTATAGATCTCTTTTGCAGTTCACATATTTGTGGTTGAGGCCACGTAGACCCTGCAGCCAGGTATTTCCCTTTTAGTTAAAGAATTTCAAGATAAAGTTAGCATTGGATAAGCTGTAGAAATACTCTTATAATAGATTTGTGAATAAGGGAAACATCCCTAAGCTTTGTAAGATCATTGTTATGAATCAATAAATGTTATGAATCCTCTTTTCTTAATCTGTTATTATATCTTCTTAAGCTTCATAATTCCATGTATGGTCCTCTAAATTTGTAAGAGCACGCCTTACACTTAATATCTAAGCTTTTGGGAATGGCTAAGGTTGTCATACTTGAGCTTTAATATTGAGTGTGGCGGATTGTTATGTTTAGAGTACCTCTTAGGGCGTGACAAATCCTTTTAGAGCCCATAAGTATGTGGATTAGGAAGTGCTAGCAAAGTATGAAATAGAGAATGAGATTCGAGAATTGATCTCCATTAAGCCTTGGGAAAAGTTCTTTGCCATTGACACCCCAACCTATAGAGTATAATGAGAAGGGCACTAAAGTCAAGGCTGATCACTACCTAACTTTTCAAGTATATAAAAAGGTTTACACCGTCTCTCTTGCTGCTTTTGTTGGTATATGGGACTCTATACAGAGCAAGAAACAAAAACAATTGATTTTAGATACTTGCTAGTGAGGTTACCTAAAGAAGTTGTACTAGAACAATACTGACAGGAGTTATGTGGTAAACTAGTGAGGTACTTTCCCTTGAAGTCAAAGGCTTCTTTAATGGAGAATGATCATTTAAAGGTAATCCACCACCTTCTATCTCATACTTTGGAAGCCCATAGGAGCAGTAATAGAGTGGTAAATAACTTTGAACTAGCTCACATATACAGCATTGAGAAATATCATAAAATCAATGTTGGTATTGAGTTGTCTGTGTTTATCATTCACTAAACCACTGACATTAAGACTAAAGGAATTTTCTATGGACATTACATTACAAAAATGCTCCAAGGAATGAATAGTTTTGAAGAGTCTACTCACAATATAAATTCTGTGCCTATCAAAAACGTTATAGATGGTCCTTTTAGGCATTGGGGACTTCGAAAGCTCATAAGTAGCCCCTTTACTTAGTTTGCTAGTCCTACCAAGACCTCCATGAGCTTGTGCAACTGAACTTGCTAGCCATCCAAGCACCCATACTTCAGATACATCTACCTTTGATCAAGAATGGAAGCTTTTCAAGAAGGAATTTAAGGAGAGAAGAGGAAGAACAAAGAAGAAAGAGAAAGAAACAAGGCAGATATAAAGAAAAATAAGAAATTTAGATCAGCAGTTTAGAGTTTTCTCTAAAAAATTGCTGGGTGTTTCTCTCCACCTCCAGTGAACCCCTAACCTATGAGTCCTAAGGACTACTTTTGAGGATATTGAGCAGCCATTTTTAATCAGACGAAAGGGGAAAGCTCCTCTAGTTGTTAAGCCTTCAAACTTAAATAAAGAGATGGCTGAGTCATGAGGGAAAGAAGAGGATGAAGAAGATGACGAGGAAACTTCGGAAGAGGAGGATGCTGAGGAAGTAGTTGATGATGACAATGAGGAGGATGAAGAAGATGACACTTCTGATGAGGGATATGAGGATCATTTATATACCCTTATTTGATCTCACTTGATTTTTGATACTTTGATTTTTTTTTTTTTTCTGATTTTATTACAGTATGCTGCTGGTCTGTATTATCTTTTCTTTTCGGCGATTCCTTATTGGGAAGACTCATATTATGATATTTTCTAATGTTCATGCTGGATGTTTAGGATAGGTTAACTTTTTCTTTTCTTTTTAGTTTTTCTTTGTTTTTCTTTTTAGGTCATGTTGGTTTAACCCTATTTTTGGGGTTCACAAAGTTGTGATGATGATGTGCAATCCTTTTTCCACAATCATCAATTGTCCCTAGAAACTGAAATCAATTAGGGAAGTTCTCCTTTTTCTTTTCTTGTATTATGTTCCTTTCTTTCCTTTTTCACTTTTTGCGATTGGGTTAGGAAACATTAATGATAATATCTCAATTAAGGGTAGGGAAGAGGTAGCTTTGAAAGAAATAATTGGATCCTAAATGTTATATGTTTTTCATGCACTTAATTGATCATATTATTGTGAATGTGAACTTGTTCAAAAGTCCCCCACTTATAAGTTTTCAAATGTGCTTTAAAGTTGAATGAAAATTAAAATTATATTCACATATATATAGAATAAATCTTGAAAATAGAATAAAAAATAATAATAATAATAATAAATAATAATAATAATAATAATAATAATAATAATAATAATAATAATAATAATAAACTTGTTTTGAATTAGCATTCATATTAAAGTAAAAGTGACTTACACAATATCTTACTTACCTATATTGTGATTTGTATACTTAGTCGAGATTATAGGATGGATTCTAGGTGGGGTAAACTTACTTGCTATTTAGTAATGGAATCTAGAGTCTAAAAGCAAATAGAAGTCCGTAGTTAAAATTTAAACGATTATATTTCTAGACTTGTTGACTTGTATATTCTCTTATCAAAAACTTTCAGAATATATTTAATCTCTAGTAAAATGGTATATTATGTTTTTGACTTGGTGATTCTTTTAGAATAATCTCTCTAAAAATTTATGTGCTAAATTGAATAATAAGGAGTTGAGTTGATATCGACGAGCTTTGGTCCCTTAGAAAAATGAAGTCTAACCCTACTATTGACTATACCAACCTCTTATTCATGTATATAAGAAAAATGAGCTAAAAAGAAATGGGCAAAAACCCGTCAAGAGGAAAAAGGAAAAGATGGAGGATAAAACGTGCTCCTCTACAGGCTTAAAAATTTTAAGGAGATTCAAATAATAGAGGAAAATCCAGGGAAAATATGGATGCAAATTACTTTCACTCTAGATTATTATGCTTAAAGAAGTGGTTTAAGAAAATATATACTCGTTAATGGGTGGTGAAATGTAACTAGGTTTCTTTTGCTATTGTTTGACTTTATTTTTACTTTGTGACTTGGGAATCTACTATTAAATGGTAAGGGTAAAGTTTGACTTACCTGGATTAGCATTATAATTTTGACTTTATATGATAATTACATTTACATAGTAGGTTTGAGCAGTAGGTACAAAGTGAGTTGCTATGATTTGAAGGAATTAATGAATGCTATGTGAACTTCATAATTGTGGAAAATTTTGAGTATATTTAATGATAGATTTTTATTGTCCTTAGTTGTTCGCTTGAGGACAGGCAAATGGTTAAGTATGGGAAAGTTTGATAAGTATCTTAAGACCCTTCATAAGTATACCTTATTGATCATATTTTTATATGATATTTCGTTGATTTACTAAAGAAAAGGACACTTATTGAATGGATTGTTCATTTCAGGGATAAATGAGGAACAATTGAGCTTTTTAAAGGTTTGATAGAAAAACAAGCAAAGGTTTGATGAGGTTTTGAAGCTACTACTGCGATATAAGGAGTACACTAGAGGAGTACACAACCAGTGTACAATTTCTTGAGCAATAACGAGAAAAATGTTGAGTTTCAATAGTACACGAACAATGTACATGGGATATATGGGACGGGTAGTGTACGAATGACTAAGCGTTGAAATTAAGCGTTTGTTCTAGGTATACATGACCCGTGTAGGTTGGTCATGTACGATGACAACCTATATATACGCACTCTATTTTCGTTTTTGAAAATCAAATCCATCATATTCTATTTGAAACCTTAAAAATACACATTTGGAGAGCTTTTCAAGGTAGAATGGCTGAGCAAACATCTAAGGATTTACAATGATTGTTTCGAAGGGTTTTATTAATCATGTATCTTTAAACTCTTCTGGAATTTTTGTTTTCGTTGTTTATTATATGGAAGAGTACATTTACATATCTTCAGATTGTGAAACCTAACCCATGTTCTGAATGTTTGTTAATTAATGAAAAGTTTATGTCTTGAATTTATTCATTTGATTTATATGCTTTTGTAATAATTTCTTATCAAGATTATTACATGTCCAATTCTTGTTAGTTAGAAAGAGATTTCAATAAATAAGATAGATTATCCAATGAATGAAGAATTTGCATGTTTCACTTAGATATAGGGAGACTTTGAATTTCTACAATAGATATTCAATCTTTAATTAGGGTTTGTGAGTTCCATATAATTTTGCATTGGCATTAGTGAAGGAAGATATTTTCATTTTCTCATGTAAATTGAGGAATCAATTAACTTGAAGAGAGTAATTGGTTTAACTAAGAAACCCTACAGTTCAAGACTTAACTAGTCATTAATTAATTCTCTTATAAGTAGTAAGGGTTATGGTGGATCAAAGCAAGGGCATTATTGTGAATTGAAATTTTTTTTTAAAACCAAGAAAAGCACTAATATTATTAATTAAGGTATGCTGGTTATTAGTTTAATTGCTAATTTAGAATTAATATAATCATCTCGATAATTTAAGCTAGATAGTGGTAAAAGGTGGGGTGCCTTGTTTGGATCTAGGATTAATAGGATTATAAATTATAAACTTTATAATCTTACATATACATAAGAGGGAATTGTAAAAAATGGGCACAAATTTTGATGACGAGGTACTCGCTCTTTTGATTCTAGTCTCTTTACCAAAATCTTAGGATACTTTGAAGATTTCACTTACAAATTTTCTATGAAACAGTGTAGCAAGCATGGAATTTGTCAAAAGTGGAGTCCTAAATGAAGAAATGAGATGAAGATCACAACATCTTCTTCAACATAGTAATGTCTTTCTTGCCTATTCTAAGGGGATGAGTTAAACTAGGGGTCCAAAGCCAAGAGAAAAGAGTATAGGTAAGTCAAATAAATATGCCAATATTGAGTGTCATCTCTACAAGAAAAAGGGGCATATAAAGAAGTTTTTCCAAAAATTCAATCAGGATCAAAAGAAGAATAAAGGCAATGATCAAAGTAATGATGACAATAGTGATGATAAACAAATGGATGTTTTCGAGGAGTTCAACATTGTCTATGATGATGATATGGTCAATCTTGCAGTCCATGAGACAAGTTAGGTGATTGATAGTGATGCTATCATTTATGCTACATCTTGAAGAGAATTCTTCTCATCTTACATGCTTGGCAATTTTAGTGTTATAAGAATGGGAAATGAAAATTTTTCAAAAATTACAGGTAAATAAGATGTTTGTTTGGAGATAGAGAATGGTATGTGATTGGTCCTTAAGAATGTTAGGCATATTCTAGATGTGCGGTTAAATCTAATTTCAATAGACAAACTGAATGATGAAGGTTTCTGCAATAACTTCTTTGATGGTAAATGGAATCTCACCAAAGGTGCTTTGGTAGCAGCTAGAGGAAAGAAGTACTCTAGACTGTACTTTATGAAATCAAAGCTCTCCCAAAATGCTATAAATGCAATGGAGAATGATAATACAATTGAGCTATGGCACAAAAGTCTCAATCATATAAGTGAGAAAAGTATGACCTATTTGGCTAAGAAAAATATATTACCTACATGGGATCAAGTTCATTTAAAGAAGTGTGTTGATTGTCTAGTAGGAAAGCATAATAGAGTTGCTTTCAAAACTTCCCTTACTTCCAAAATAAAGAATGTATTAGATTTAATACACTCAGATCTATGTGGGCCAATGCTAAAGTCACTTGGTGGTACTCAATACTTTGAGACTTTCATTGATGATCATTCTCCGAAGACAGGTATATCTTTTGAAGTCTAAAGACCAGGTGTTAAATACTTTCAAGCAATTTCTAACTCTTGTTGAGAGATAGACCAATAAGAAGCTTAAGTGCATTCATACAAACTATGGTGGAGAGTATATAAGACCATTTCTTGCTTATTTTGAAGAGCATGGTATTCGATATTAGACAACACCTTTGAAGACGCCATAATTGAATGGTCTAGCTAAGAGGATGAATAGGACTTTGATGGAGAGAGTTAGATGTTTAGTCTCACATACAAAGTTGCCTAAAACGTTTAGGCTAAGGCTATATTACCAATAGTTCATGTGTTGAACCTTTCACCATGTGTCCCTATACAATTTGACACTCTAGAGAGAGTATGGTCAAGGAAAGATATTTCCTATGATCATTTACAAGTATTTGGGTTGCCTTTCTACATATCCCAAAGGATGAGAGGTCCAAGCTCAGTGTCAAGACACAAAAATGTGTATTTTTGGCTATGGCCAAGATAAATTTAGCTATAGGTTTTATGATCCAATCCAAAAGAAGCTTGTGAGAAGTCGTGATGCAATATTTGTTGAAGATGAAACCATTAAGGATATAAAGAAGGCTCAAAAGAATGCTTCCAGACCCAGTAATAGTACAAAAAACCTTGAGATGATACCTCTAGCAATGGTGCCAAGAGAAGATAGAGATGAAGTACAAAATGACTAGCTTAAGACAAATAATGCAGATGCTCACCTTGAGTTTCCACTAGATGATTTAAATAATGATGGTGTTCATGATCAACCACGGGCTCCAATGGGTTCTCCATAATTGAGGAGATCTACTAGAGTTAGACAACCCTTATTAGTTATTCTGCACATTAGTATGTGTTATTGACTAATGGAGGGAACCAAAAGATTTTGAAGAAGCAATGGGTGATGACTACAAAAGGAAGTGGATCAAGGCTATGAAAGATGAAACGAGATCCTTGCATGAAAATGAAAATTTTGAGCTGAGAAGTTACCAAAAGGTAATAGGGCTTTGAAAAATAAGTAGGTGTTTAGAATTAAGCATGAAGAACACAGTTCCCAACCCCAATTCAAAGCTAGAATAGTTATTAAAGGTTTTAGCCAAAGGGAAGGGATTGACTTTGATGAGATATTTTCACTACTAGTAAAATGACATCCATTCGAACAGTGTTAAGGTTAGCAACAAGTCTCGACTTGGAGATCGAGCAAATAGATGTGAAAACTACCTTCCTTCACAGTGATTTAGAGGAAGAGATATACATGGAGCAACCAGAGGGTTTCATAGTAAAAGGAAAAGTGGATTATGTTTGCAAATTGAAGAAATGCTTATATGGCTTAAAATAGGTACCGAGACAGTGGTACAAGAAGTTTGAGTTAGTTATGTGGGAGCAAGTTTACAAGAAGTCTGCTTTAAATCATTGTGTATTTGTGTAGAAATTCTCTAATGATGATTTCATTATTCTATTACTATATTTGGATGACATATTGATCGTTGGCCAAAATATTTCTAAATTAAGACAAATTCTTGCATGAAGATAACCAGAGATAGGCGCACCGATAAATTATTGTTGTCATAGGAGAAGTACATTGAAAACGTACTTGAAAGGTTTGAAATGGATAAAGCTATAGCTGTTAGTTGTCCTCTTCCTAATCACTTTATATTGAGTTCCAAACAGTGCCCTTCGATTAAGGAAGAGAAGGAAGAGATGGACAAAGTTCCATATGCTTCAGCAATTGGAAGTCTAATGCATGCCAAGGTATGTACACAGCTAGATATTGCTCACTTAATTGTAGTAGTGAGTCAGTTCCTTTGAATCCTGGTAAGAAACACTAGGCTATAGTGAAATAGATTATAAGATATCTTCGTGATACCTACAAAATGTGCTTGTGTTTTGAAGATGAAAAACCTGTATTTGTTGGTTACACAAATGCATATATGGCTGGCAATGTTAACTTAAGAAAGTTTGCAATAGGACATTTGATTTCATTTGCAGGAGAGCTATGTCATGGTAGATAAGATTGCAAAAATGTGTTGCTCTCAACAACTGAAGCAGAGTGTATTGCAGCAACTGATGCTTATGAAGAGTTGTTGTGGATGAAAAAGTTCTTAATTGAACTTAATTTCCATTAAGAAAAGTATGAGTTGTTTTGTGACAGTCAAAGTGTGATTCATCTTGGAAAGAATTCCTCCTTTGATTCTAAATCAAAACATATTGATGTGAGATGCCATTGGATTAGAGATGTCTTAAAGAAGAAGCTACTACGGCTTGAAAAAATCCATACTGATGAAAATGGATCAAAAATGTTGACCAAAATTCTTCCAAGGCACAAGCTTGAGTACTATCGATTATAAGTATGATTAGTAGAGCCCTCCATGTAGTTAGGAGGGGGAGAATTGTTGGTGGATCCCTCCTACATGAGGGCCCACATCATATTAAAAAAAAAAAAGGAAACTTCAGTTGTTAGAAAAAGAAGTCAATCAGTGAACAAACATTGTTGTATGGTCATAATTTAAAGCCATTGCATGGAGGAAGATTAGCCAAGTAATATTGCTTAAGGTCCAAGTACATATTGGCTATAAATAGCCTTTCGATTGTCGAGATTATACACATAGCCAAAGTGAAAATTTTTCGAGTGAGTTTGAGAGCCAAAGCAAAAGCTTATCGTTAAGGAAAAATTATTTTGAGAGCGATAATTATTGTGAGTGACAAAATAGTGAGGCTATTTTGAGGGGTTTGGGAAAGACTTGTGTATCACTATTTAGGTTTATCTCAATTATTTGTGTTGTACCTCTTGAATATTTTTCTAGGGAAGTCTCTCTTGTAAGGTTGCTATTTATTTAATGGAAAAAAATTTTAAAGTTGGTCACATGGACGTAGTCTATACGAAGGGTGAACCATGCTAAAATTTATGGTGCCATTCATTTATTTATTTTACTTGCTTGCTTGTATTTTATTTATTAGTTATCTATCTCACATTTATTATTTCCATTGGAATTGGTACTTTTGTGTGTTTAATGTTACATTTCAGGATTTGAGCGAACTTTAGGACAAGATACAAGTAATTTGAGAATGTTCTGTGCAAACTTGGAATTGAAAACACTAGGGCCGGCCATCATGAAGGTTGCCACATGTATAGAAGTAAACCGCCAGCCATGCTTTTTTAAGAGCCAGCCAAAATCCTAAAGTTACCTCTTTTACATTCCAAACTTCTCCAGTTGCAAAATTTAAGAATGGAAGTCCAAAAGATTGCTTCTTTTCATCTTCAAAACGTTTCGGTTTGCAGAATTAAAGAGAAGAATTCCAAAAGTTGTATTCTTTAGCTGTTGTTTGCCTTCTATGAATTGGCTTGTTGTAGAAGCGGGAATTCATTTAGAAAAACTTTAGGGAAAAAAAAACTTTAGAGTATTGTTTTTTTTTTTTTTTTACTATGTGTGGCTAAAAACTTTATTCTAGACAAGGGATCCACTGCAGATTCAACCTGTCAAGATTGTGAGATCTAATTAGTTTATCTTATTTATTCTTCTTTTCTAAATATTCATATATCATCTGTTATTCATGCATTTGTTGTTTTGTTGATTGATTTGAATTTGAGCTCATTCGTTCAATTAACAAGCGATAATTTGTCAATTAGAACATTGAATCTGTAATTGTTCGATTGTTCTAATCTAAGTGATACAATAACATAATTGGTTATAAAATAGGTAATTGATTTGTGTTATGGGGATATATGATCTGATTTAAAGTTCAAGCTTTTGATCTGTTAATCTGAATTGGTGGTCTCTTTCTTGATTCATGCTATTGATAGATTAAATCCTAAGATCTTATCTAGGGTTGTATAATTGGTAAGGGAAATAATCAAAGATCTTATCGTGATTATCGACACAATAAGAAGAGATAGGTTGTCAGAGCTTGTTGATAGCCATAACCAATTTATTCAGAAAAGAAAATGAATATCATTGCATCAATGATCAATATGATAAGTTGAACTGTTTGATACCTTGGTTGGAAATCTTTTGATATTGTTTGAAAACTAAAATCGCATTTCTAGTTTTTAGATAAAATTGATCTTTTGATTTACAAACCTCCCTTGTTCTTCTCTTTTCTCTTGAATAGAAATAAATTATTTCCGGTCCATGTGAAGACGATCCCCATGACAAACTTTTTGAGTAGGTTAATAATTTGTTGGATTCGACACCCACCAATTAAAAAAGTAAAAGTGATTATATATAAATAAATATATAACTATAGAATTTCTTTTAACTAATGGGCAATAAACAATTATTATTAGACTCAATGTTATTTTAAGTTAAAAATTTATTTTGCATTTTTTCTCACTTAAATTAAACAAATTATTTAATTGATTTTTTATTTTTTTTATTTTACGGTTCCTGGTTCCTGTAGAACTAGAATCGAACCGTAGGAATCGATGATTCTTAAGAACCAAGAACAAACCACCTCCCAAAGGTTCGATTCTGGTTCTACCATTTTTGGAACAAAAAATTGGTCATTCGAGTCTAGTTCTGAAGTCAAATTGACCCATGATGATGTCTACTAATAAGGCTCCTGATATATAGTTTTGAAGCAACTCTGTAAGGAATAGTAGTAGTATGGTATATGCAAGGGAATTTATGGATCTAAATAATTGGGTTATGGTTATTATATGGCTGATCTATGTTGCTATGCTATGTGTATGTAATAAAACTAAAGATTATATGTTGTGTATGTGTAGATGATTTGATGCTAATGTAAGTACCAACTCTATTAAGGGAAAAAAAACACACAAAAAGAAAAAAGTAGCAATTAGAAGTCAGTAGAAGAGAATACGAAAGCTAGATTTCACTTGAATAAACCACCTCCTACTTTAGAAAGGAGTGACAAAATCAATGTATCAATTTGGAAAAGTTGTTGCAATTAAATGTGATGGTCAAATCAACAAAAAAATTTTGTTGTCAAAATCTTTTGGTATGCTAAATTCAATCAATACCTACTATATATATATATATATCATAATTTTAGAATTAACTCCATTTTTTTAATATTACAATACTAAATACTAGAGGCCTATTTGAATTGTTTGATTTTCATTTGTATCTATATCTAGTTTGTTCGATTTGTTTATAAGTAAAACTATCTATTTTTTATTTGCTTGTTTCTTGGCAAACAGTTTAAACCAAAACGACAGTGTTCCATCAACACGTCAATGAACCAAATAGAGTCTATACTCATAGAACCCATTAGACGTGGTTATGTGTTCATTAAATTAATTTAGGGTTAATATTGCATTTGGTTCAAATGTACAATTAACTATCTAAATCTTGAAGTAAACAATGATCACCCAATCAAAAGTTTCGTGTTCATCAATATTACTCTTTTAACTTTGGTAGCTGAGCCAACAACCTTAGTGAAAATGGCATATATCAAGTAACTAATAAAGAACTAGAAATTTAGACAATTAAGTGAGCAAATTAACCCATGTATTGTCTAATTAAATAATTAAGTAGATAGATTGACCCTGAGCAACCATAATGCATGTGTTAATTTGTCCATATGATTGTCTAATTTTTTTTGTTTCCTTTTTATTGGTTACTTGACATATGTTACTAATATTAATGAATATAAAACTTTGATTAGGTGTTAAATTGACTACTTTAAAGTTTAAGTAATTAATTGTAATTTTGGGAAAATTCAGTTACCAAGCATTTCTCGCATTTAAAGGTTAAACAAAGAACCAAGTTCGTTGTTATTTGCTTGCTTGGAGTTCACTATGGAGGTTAGAAGTTGTCTTAAACTACGATATTGGTCTGATATCACATTACTATATTGTGCTCTTTCTCTTGTTATTTAAAAAAAAAAAATGAAAAGAAAGATTAGCTTTAAGCACGAAAAAAGTTGGGATCGAAGCAAGCAAAAAATAATAATGATAAAGAAGAAACAAATAAATAGTTAAAGTAAGACATAATAAATTTAAAAAAAGAAAAAGAGAAAGCAATGATCAAACTTCGTTGCCTATTGTTTTTATTTAACTTGAATTGACACTATATAATATGTATGTGTGCCATTCTATTGTCATCCTCCTTTGTGCAACTGTCAACAAATCAATTTTCCCTTCAACATTGTTAAGAACTATCTTAAAATATGAGTATAGGAAAGACAATGCAAGAAGAAGACAAAAAAGGAACTTGCTTTCACCATGAATGAAGGAAAAAAACAAAATAAAAGAAAAGAATGCTAGTATGGTAGATATATATAATATATATTTATGCGTCACAATAACATTCAAATATAAGATTTCATGAGATTGGAAAATTTTATTTGCTATGAGATGATTTGGTGACAAAATGCGGTGGAATGCCTTCAGTTTGAGTAAGATATGGAACGGAGATATGAGCCAAATTAAATCATTTGAAAAAGGATACGTGGCAAGAAGCAAGTAAACAATAGAAAATTAATCAACACACACACTGGCTTGAATACAAGCCAACTCTCACTCAAATGAAAGTAGAGAATTTGGGAGTAATAAGTTTTTGTATTTATATTTTTGTCTGATTTTTTGTATTACAAAATGACTACTATATATGAGCTCTGATATAATTGTAATGACTAAATGATTGTGCAATGCTACCACCTCAACAATATGTTATGCACGTGTTAACAAAATGATTATGTTTGCAACTTGTGATATTTAAGCTATAATATTTAACGACAGTATTCTAGACGTTCAATTTCTATTACAATTACTTAGTGAGCCATTATTTTAATTGAAACGGGCCTCTGACCCATTAGTCGTACCTCCTTCAGCCTACAAGCTTTTGGGCTCCATTAATTTCCAACCAATCCTGACCCACGTTCACATATTCTCTCATAAACTCTTAATCTAATCTGACTCCCAACTGAACATCTTTGATGATTTGAATCGTTTCGAACACTTTATTCCTTTCTTCCTCTTCAATCTTAGGAAGCCCTATCAAATTCCCTTCCTCATGTGAAACCCTTGTCCATAAGGGTAAAAATAGAAATCGAAGCTACAAATCATGATAATTTTCCCATGTAGCTTCAGCTAGTGAAAAACCCTCAATAAGATAAGAACCCTAGTTTCTATCGTATTTCCCTTTTTAACCATCTTGCGATATAAGATAGCACTAGGGACTAACTCAGGATCATTTCTGATTGCAGGTAACACGAGTGACAAACTTGGATATGGACCATGATATTGCTTCAACTAAGAGACATGGAAAGTTGGAGAGATTGCAATGTCTGTTGGTAACTCAAGTTGGTAAGCCACTTGACCTATCTTTGCAATTATTTTAAATGTCCCATAATATTTAGGCAATAGCTTGTGAACTCTAGCAGGTCTAATAGAATTTTACCAATAAGGTTGTAGTTTCAATAAAACCATGTCACCAACCTGAAATTCCAATCACTTCATTTCCTATCAGCCAAGTGATTCATATGATTCTGAGCTTGCCTTTGATGAAATCCGAACATCTTTAAAGTGTCCTTTCGGTGAGCTAAGACTAAGTCAACCATACCATTCTTTGAGTCCCCAGTCACATAAGGTAGATGTAAGCAGGAAGATACCTATATAGCAATTGGAATGGGGTTATATTGGCCATGTAATTTCTAGGAATGTATTTACAATCAACATCTGACCATCTATTTGAGGATGGTAAGCTGTAGAAATAGAATTCTCACTAGGAAGTACACACAAATACAAGATCCCTATCACTAGTGAAAGTTCTAGTAGGCCATGTAATTTGAACACATTGTCCAAATATACTTGGGCTACCACTGGTGTCGTATAAGGATGAGCTAAAACCATGAAATAGCTATATTTACTCAATCTGTTGACTACCACCATTATGACATCTTTCCCATTTGATTTAGGTAAGCTTTCAATAAAGTCTATGCTAACTTCCTGCTAATACCCATTAGGATTGTTTAATGGCTGCAACAACCCCAGTGTTACAACATTTTCAAACCTATTTAACTGACAAACATCACATTCTCATACAAATCTCCTCACCTCCTTCTCCAACTTGGGCTAATAGAAGACCATGGACAACCTTTTATAAGTGGCATAAGCACCAGAAATGGCCACCTAGAGGACCTCCATGATACATTTGAAGTAATTTTAACCTCAGAGTAAGGGATGGACTAGCAACCACTTTACCTTTGCATCTTATGATAGAATTAGTAAAGATGAAGTGTTTAACTTGCTTCCCATGTTCTAATTGATCCAAAACAGATGCATAACCACTAGGTAGTCTCCAACTGAGCTTGATTTCATTAATCACTTCAAGTGTTGATGCTTGTAAAGTTAATTAACTTAATTGTTTTCCTTCAATGTACGAAAAGGCATTAGTTGATGCATTCACTTGTTCACTCTTATATTTTATTGAATAATCTAACCCCAATAACTTTGTGAGCCATTTTTGCTGATAAGGTGTAATCAAAGGTTGCTCAAGTATGTGCTTGCCTCTAACTATTTCAATGGAGGGCAATAAATGTGAGAAAAGGCCAAACAATGCCATAAGTCGTACCCATAGTCACTCCCGCAGTTACAAACATAGATAAATTGTGCTTTGGTGAAGAAGAAACACAGCCTAAACCATACCCTCAATCACGCTCATGGTCATACCCACAATATAAACTAAAGAAAAATCGTACCCCTGATGAAAAGATAGAGCTTCTACCAATGTCAATCTTTGTTCCTATGATCTAATCTGTAAAAAGTGACCTTATCCTTGTTGTTTAGCATGTGCTACCTTGTTGTCACGTGGATTAAGATATGTTTAAAATCCATTGAAAAGAATTCACTACATCAGCGAAAAAAATCGTCGTGATTTTTTATGCCTACCGCCCATAAGCAACAGTGCACAAACATTGTAAACAATTTTATACCATATACAACAAATTTTTACACAGTATAGAGTAGAGAGAGAATCCTTAGTGAGTGAAACCTTTCTTCTTGCCAGAAATTCAAGTTTAATGAGTAATTTCATATTAATCCAATGTTTCGTTCTTGCAAGACCTTGTGCATAATTAGTAACACTTATCTTTATTTCATATTATTTCTCTTGAATCTATCTTTAATGTTCATATCTATGGAGAAACAATCAATTTAACTTAAGGTTTATGAATCCAACATTTGATTCTTGTAATTTTAATGTATTTTAATTGAATTTTGACTAGGTACTTGTAATAAATAGCTCGAACCCTAATTTGTGAGTTTATGTAAGTGTACCATATAGATTCATGTCTGATTTCTCCTAAATAGGTTGGGAAATCATTCTTTTGAATAGATATAGGCTGCTAATAAAGTTGTTCTAAAGATAGGTATTGTGAAACTTTCTATCGCTTGGCTTTAACTTCATGAACATGGGTTTTTATTAAAGGATTCTTAATCGTAATGCAGATTTAGGTTGCTAATAGCTTGTAAAGAAATTTCGATGGTCTAACTTAGATCTAGAGTTTCTAACCTTGAGAGAGGCTATAGCTTACCTCAGTGAATTGGACAGTACAAGTATACCAGCAAATAACTCGTAAAGTTTTTTAAGTAATCACATGATCATAAATTCTGAACTCTTTCTTGCATCAACAAATTTATCTTATAAATTTTCCTTGCAAATGTGCAAATAATTAGTTTTAACCTTAGTTTAGCTTTTTGTTGTTCATGCTGTTCTATTGAGTTTTTATAGGCTAGATAATAGATTAAAAGTGAGTAGAGTATATGCTAATGATCTCCAAGAAATACAAACCAATACTTTCTATGTTACTTCAGTAGGTGTGATTGCCTATGTTAGTGATTGCAACAGAAGTTGAACGTAACTTATTAGTAGTTTTACAAATTTTTGGAAAACTTCAACTTAGTGTTTTGTTTTTAAAAGCTTATGAAATCAAACCAACTAACTAAAGCCATCAGTCTTTTTAATTAATTGACAGTTCCTTATGCTTAGGACAAGAGATCTACTAATACAGGTGATTGGATATTGATCTTGCATTAGCATTGCCCCAGTCCCCTCTCCACTAGCATCTGTCTCAATAATGAAGGTTCTAGAGTAATCTAGTAATCTTAACACATGAGAACGAATCGATTAAAGCCGTTTTTAGGTCTTGGAATGATTCTTGTGCCTCTTAACACTAATGAAACCTATCTTTCTTTAATAGCTAAGCAAGTGGATGACCAATCAACCTAAACCCACGAATAAAACAATGATAATAGCCAGCTAGGCTTAAAAACCCTCTGAACTATCGAATATTTTTCGGACTTAGCCAATTAGCGATTACCTTTATCTGGGTTTGGAGCTACCCCATTCCCATTGATAATATGACCAAGGTAGCCAATGTGTCTTGCATAGAAAATAAACTTGCTTTTCTTGAGATAGAACTTCTGATTTCTCAAAATTTCAAACACATGTCATAGGGACTACATATGTTGGTCTGTGCTGGTACTATATACTAGATTATCATCGAAAAAGACCAATACAAATTTCCTTAATAATCGTCTGAAAAATATCATTCATAACGTATTGTGAAGTAGATGGTGCATAAGTCAAGCCAAATGGCATGGCTAAGAACTCATAATGACTGTCATACGTATAGAAAGTTATCTAAAACACATCATCAAGGCACATTAAGATCCGATGATAGCCTGATCTTAGACCTAACTTGCTAAAAAATTAGCTCCATGCAACTCATAAAAAAGGTCTTCAATAATCGGTATAAGGAAACGATCCTTTATCATACATTTGTTAAGCTCCTTATAGTCTACACACATGCGCTAAGAATTGTCCTTTTTCTTAAACAAAACAATAATGGATAGAAAAGGACTATGCCTAAGGTGTATTACTCCTCAACATCATCTCTTTAACCATTTCATCCAGTATAGATTTTTGAATATTAGAGTATCAATATGGCCTCAATTTAACTGGTTTAGCTTGATCGTGTAAGTAAATTCTATGATTACATGCTCTACTAGGAGGTAGAGACCTAGGTTCCTCAAGCAACTTTGAGAACTCAACCAATAATGCTTCTATAGTAGGATCTATCTGACATTCAGATTGGTCTTCACCCTCATTGATTAAACTGATAAAAATACTGTACATCAAAGTAAGAGTAGAAACAACAAGTAGATTAGAAAGTTCCTTACAAAAAAAAAAAAAAATAGATGAAATTCTTCTTGTTCTCCCTTTAAAACACAGATTTGATGCCATTGAAACTCCATGGACAAGTTCTTGAAGTTCCAATGTATCATTTCTATCTACTCTAACCAAGGCATTGCTAATATCATATCATAATGAATTCAACTCCTTGCATTACCCACTTAAATCCCTCCAACTTGTATTAGCTGTACAATTTAGTCCCATTAGCTAATACCATCGGCATAGCATCAATATCAATTAAAGAACACTTTAACCCTTTTACCAACCTCATCTACAAAATCAGAAGAACTGCCAGTGTCAACTAAAATAATGAAGTTCCTCCTTATAAAGAATCCACTCAGCTTCATGCTACCAACCTTATAGCCCTTATCCTCTAAAGCACACTAATTAAGGTTAGCCAAATCCAATTCTATCCCCATTGTTTCTTTTTCAATTGACTCTTAGCATCCTCTTCCTCTCTAGAAGTTAACAGTAGCATGTTCGACCTCCTACTCTTTGCACCTATGACTTAGGGAAAATGGCTCATCGCATTAGAAGCATTGCTTTTTCTTTATTTTCTCATCCAATTCCTTAGGTTTTAGTTATATAGTGTATCTAAGTGCTAGTTAGGTGTTTTGGTTATAGGTTATGGTATGGTTTGGTTGGAATTGGTGGTCTACGTATTAGGTTTACTTGGGTTAGAAGTCTAGGATGTGGTGCTTGAATATTTGGGAAAAGTATAAGTGGTTTGATGATTATATGTAGTGATTTTGTTGGTTTTGAGGGCAATTTTAAAGGATGTTAAGGTTACTTCTTATAGTTTGGCTAGGGTATAAGCTTGAGCTAATGAATTGGGTTAAAACATTTTAATAGGGTACTAGATCTCAAGTTTTAATCCACTTCAAAAACATCTAGTTAATTGACGCTTGGTTAACTGGGCTTAAGAAGAAAGGTGAATGAACTGATCTATATATCTTGCAATGCATTAGTTTGTTGGAGCTGATTTAGCTCAACCATAGAGTCTTCATAAGCGCATTCATTGAATTTTTTACCTGCAACATCATAGTCAATTCCTCCCAAGTGATTGGCATGGTATCACTTTTTAATTTAGAGTGAGAAGAATACCATCCATAAGGGTGCTTGTCTAAATGCATTATAGCTACCTTACCTTTTAAATGATTAGGTGATAAGTCTATTTTACTTTATTCTACTCATAAGAATTTAGGCTTAATATGATAGATTTCTAGATAAATTCCTATGAATCTGGTGATTTTATTCTTTAAATATTGTTTTTCAGCTCCTAGAACCAAAAAAAGAAGAAACAAAGTGTTTTGATCAGATTTGGAGCAAAATAACAACAACTGTGTACAGTTGTACTTGGTCGAGCCCAGCATAAGACCCTTCGAGAGCAAAACAACAAGACAAAATAAGGCAAAATGGTCACCCTACATCAAGCCCTTGACATGACCTTCAATTTCTGTATTGAGGTGATTGAGCCTTGGACTTCAGGATACAGCTTTTGTCGTGCCACAATTTTGAGACTTAGATTCACCCCGCAATTGAAGCTAGACAAAAATCACATCTTTGAGGGGAAAAGCATAGCTTAGGTCGAGCTCAACACTCGAGCCATCGATGATCTCAATTTATCCCTCGGTTAAACCTGGACAAAAACTCCAACATCTCAATAGAAGTCCATAGCTTGGGTCGAGCCTTGAGATCCAAGGAATGCTCGAGCACTTAACTTTACCCGGCTAAAAGTGACCCTATGAGCTAGCAGTCCAGACACCTACATGTGAAGATGAGGACGAATTCCATTATAAAGAATCCGCCACGCTAGTGAATAAAATCGTCATGATTTATGTGCCTAATTCTATAAATAAAAGTGTAGAGGCATGAAATATGAATAATTAGTATCATATGTATCATTTGTAACAAATTTCTAACGCAGTGTAGAGAGAGACTTCTTGAGCAAAAGAATTGTCTCTTTTACTTTTGATGTCTCAAAGTTTTCTAGGTAAATTCATTATAAACCCGACATTTGTTTTCTGTAAGACCATGTGCTTAATGTGTAATTTCATCTTTAATTCCATTTTATTTCTTCAAAAATGTGTGCTTAATGTCTACATCTATGGAGAAATAATCATTTTACTTAGGGTTTTGTGAATCAAAAACCTGATTCGTGTGATTTCAAGGTGTTTTAATGATTATCACTGGGTATTTATAGTTAGTAGCTAAAACTTAATTTTGTGGGTCTAAATAAGTGGTGCAACTTTTAGATTCATGTCTAATTTCGACTGAATAGATTAAGAGATCAATATTTTAGATAGATCCGGCCTACTGATGGAGTTACCCCTAATCACCTTAAGAGAGAGATGGTAAAACTTTCTATCGGTTGTTTTTAAAATTCATTAAGTTTGTTTTAAAACAAAGGATTATTAAACTTTATGTGGATCTAGACTGCTGATAACTTGTAAAGAGATTCTAGTAGTCTGATCTAGGTTTAAAGTTACTAACCTTGAGAGAGGCTTTAACTTACATTTGTGAATCCGACTGTACAAATATACCAGAGAACAACTCTATGAGTTTGTTAAGAAATGACTTAATAAGGACTTGGTGAAGCAATCCCTAAGGCTTTTTCTTGCATTAACTAACTTATCTTACGATTTGCTTGAAAACCTATGTATAATCATTAACCCTAGTATAACTTCTTTTTTCATTATACTCTTCTAAATTTTCATTGGCTAGATAATAGAACAAATGTGAGTACGGTACAGGCTAACGATCCCTTAGAACATGGCCTAATACTTTCTATGCTACTTCGGTAAGTGCACTTGTTTGATGTTAGTAGTTGAAATCGAAGTTAACTTATTAGCTTTATAAATTTTCAAAAACTTCAACTTTATGTTCTTTAAATATTTTTAAAGAATGAACCACCGACCTTAAAGAAGATTTGTGGCACCATTGCTAGGTTGATCAGTGTTAGATTCATAAAAATGAAGCTCAATAAGGCACTGTTTGAAAATTTTTTGTCTATTAAATTAGTCACCAACCTTATGAATAGTATGAATATTTTTTATTTTCCTTTTGCTTTATTTATGTTTTTGTGAATAATTTTTTTGTGTATAGTTTTTCCATAAATATATCTTTTATTTTCTTTTTGTATACATATTTTTCATTTTGTTTATAAATATGTCTAACCCCTTTGTTTTTGTTTCCTTATATATTTGTGCATATTCCTGTATATAGCCTTTTATCTTTTTGTGAATATTCTTGTACAGTTCTTTTTAGTTTTTCTGTAAAGTTTTGATTGTTTAGTTTTCTTTCATTCTTTGATTCATTTATTCGTTTATTCTTTTGGTATATAATGTTGTTTCTTTTTGTTTTAGTTACCGCATGGTCTTTTGTATATTTGTTATAATATAGCTATGTAATATACTAATTCTTTTAAAAATAAAAATGTAGGGTTATGATAAGGAGTCAATCTCACCTTTTATTTCCCTTTACTCCAGAGCCTTAGCGTATAGGATGAATTAGCAGAAGGATAGCCATAGAAGAGCAATGATTATTTTAGCAAAATATGGCTACTAAGACAGATCATGAAAATGGTTAAGGGGAGGTATAGGAAGAGATTAACCCTGTAAGAATAAATCAACCCAGAACCATGCTAGATTATGCAAACTTACATTAGATGCGGCTAAAACCAGCATAGCTAGAACAAAAGTTGCTACTAATAATTTTGAGATAAAACCCAATGTGATTCAGATGGTATAACAATAAGTGCAGTTTGATGGACTGTAGGATGAGGACCCTAATACCCATCTGCAACAGTTTTTGGAGATTTTTGGTACATTCAAAATAAATGATGGCTCTGGTGATGCAATTAGACAGAGATTGTTTCCATAGATGGCTGAGCAGTTCTTACGAAAGTACTTTCTCCCATTTCTCCCATTTAGGATAGCCAAGCTTAGAGCAGATATAGTTTCCTTTCACCAGGTAGAAT
Source organism: Combretum micranthum (assembly GCA_024138025.1). Classification (NCBI taxonomy): domain Eukaryota; kingdom Viridiplantae; phylum Streptophyta; class Magnoliopsida; order Myrtales; family Combretaceae; genus Combretum; species Combretum micranthum. The sequence goes on along the minus strand of JAMXBD010001857.1, from coordinate 34,250 downwards.
CTAAGACTTTGTATGAGTCCTTTAAGAGATGGAAGGAGTTGCTAAGAAGATGCCCACGCCATGGACTTCCTGAGTGGACCTAGGTCTAGACTTTTTACAATGGGTTGAATTATAGCACTAAGCAGCATATAGATGTAGCAATAGGAGGGGAATAATAAATCCCCTAAAGAATGTTTGATCCTTTTTGAGGACATAGCCAACAATCACTATTAATGATCCACTATGAGAGTTAAGAAAGAGAAGAGTGGAGGAGTTTTTAAGCTTGATGTGTAAACCCCTCAATTTCTAAGATAAAAGTTGGAATAAACTCTAACCCTAATCAAACCAGAGTTTTAAAAGTCAACTATGATCAAGATAAATCTAGCAGTTTCAACTCCAGCAATCCCGCATTCTAAACTTGAGGATAATAGAAATGAGTTAATGTTAGATTATAGTTCGAAATAATATAAGATAACTTAAAAATATCATATTTATCAAAATTTGATTCATTTTGAACCCGAACAGGTTCAGTTTCCAAAAAACATGCCCAGTGCCTGAAATAGTAAAAATATTTTGATAATACCAAAAGACTCGTAGTTATATAAGGATTTTAAAAATATCAATTTTGAAATTTTTCGATAACTAAAAATATCAGATATAGCTTGTTTACGCTTATTTTCTTTACTACCAGTATTTTAATTATCTAGCCTACTATTCATAGTACTATTTCTACTATTCATTACTATTTCACTATCTCTACTTTTTCTTACAACATATTCTTACACTCCATCATACCTATCTCTTACAATTTACCTTTCTATATAACGTTATTCACATCATACCTTACACATTATTACTTTTCATTACAAGAATACAAAACAAATCAACTCGCCCTCTCTCTTCCTCCTACATGTGCGTTGGCCCCCTCTCTCTCTTCTCTAATTTATTTCTTTTTCAATTTATTTTATTACATCTAATTTTCACTCCAAAATTCTATAAATATCTCCTTTCCCTCCACTTCTTTCACATTTCTCATTTTTCCTACCAAAACTCTACCAAATTTCCTCCTCAAATTCACTTTTCAAATTTCTCTTTCAAACTCTTTTGCTCTCCATAAAACCACTACCCACATATCACTACAACTACCTTTCTTCCTCTTTAGCAAATACATGAGCTTAGGCAAAATTTCTAATATTTATCCTTCATGTCATGTAACTTAACATAACCATAGTGCATGTTTCCTAAACTTATAAGGTTATGAAAGTAACAATGCGTTCCTGTTTTTTTCTTGTTCATGCTTAAACTCCCATTATATTATTGTTATTATGTTGTTATATTATTATTGCTCTAATCTAACTTTATATATTATTATGTATATCTATATCTATATTTTTTAGAGCCTAAATTGCTCACTAACTTCTCACTAACATGCTATTATTATTATTATTATTATTATTATTATTATTATTATTATTATTATTATTTTCTTTCTTTTTTTTTTTTTTGGAACTAGTCTATTATTAGTTCTAGGAAGCCTTGATGAAGCTAAGGCTCCTAATACTTAACTGGGATACCTTGATAAAGCTAATGTTTCCAATACTTGACCTTATTATTTCGCTTATTATTGCTTTTTATATCTTTCCTATATTCTTATGTGATATTCTAGTCTTTTCATTACTACATAATCATATATATGCATCATCATACTGATATTGTCTCAACAAAAAGAAAGAGGAATTTTCTTTAATAAAGGAGAATGGAACCAAACTCTTTTATTATATAACTTTGTCACTAAATAAAGATTTTTGTCATAACAAACATAGGAAAATTATTTTAATAACTTCTTTTCAAACTCATCATAAATTTTCTTAAGATGTCAATAAGGAGGATTTTATCAAAAAAATTAACTAAGGAAATAAACACTCTCTTTTCATGATAAGTAACAAGAAGTTTATTAAAACTTAGTATTCATAATTTTTTTTATATGCAAATTTTTCAGAAAAGCTTAATTATAGGATTTTTACTAACTCTATAATAATAATTAAGAACTAGACTAGTTTTCAAAGTTAAGATAAAAATCAACTTGCTAGTATTATAAATCTACTTGGAGAAATAAAAGTTGCCAACAATTTAAGAAAGTAAGTTTCAAAATGGTAAACTCATTTTCAAAGAAATAGAAGAATAAAAACATGATAAACTCAAAAACAATAAATATTATCAATAACTTAGAAAAAAATTGGGAACTTTGTTTTAGCTCTAGAGGAAAAATTCGTACATATCCTTAAAAAAAAAAAGCCAAGTTTAGAAAAATTAAATTATCCTAGGAAAATTAGAAAATAAAATAAGAAAACACTCAATTATAATAATCTAAGAATTTATAGTGTTCTTTCAAACCACTTAAAGAATAAATTATTAAAATTCAAGTTTTTAAAACCATAAGACAAGTTGTTTTATGAGAAAAAATCATGAGACAATGCCATTAAAATTTTGCATATAATATGAGTCTGTATATATTTATTCAAAGGATTTTTCAATCATATAAATATCTATATTTTTTTTAAAGGATTTTTGGATAAAGAGAAGTTTGAAAAATCATATTTTTAAAGGCTGGGAATTTCGTAGCTATTCCATACCGTGATGTTTTGGAACCTAAATGGCTTTTTATGATAAAAATAACCTTAGAAATGGATAGATCTTTTTGAGTAGGTAGAAAACGATATATAATATGCGAAATTCCGAGTTAAAATGAGTAAGTTATGGCCATTTTAAGTTGGAATTTCCTTCTATCCGAATTTTAACACAAATACTAAAATAAAATTAAAATGTTCAAGTATAATTTCCATGAAATACTCATTCCAGGTATTTCTTTCATTTAGGTAATGACGCTTGGGAGGATCCGTATGCAGAAGGCTATTACGAGTAAAGAATTTTGGTATGGATGGCCTAGTAAGTTTATCTCCTACTTTTACGTACTTGTTTATGCTTATAGCTAGAGACACTAGAAGTAGGAAGAAGATGAAAATGGAATATGCATGATAATATTGATTGTAAGTATACTAAGCATATCGAGACCTAAACTGTTGTTAATTAAATTGTGTTTTATATCGTAATGGAGTATATGTAAATTCTATAATCACCTTTAAATTATCTTAATCACATATTAAGAGTTATATAAATTGATTCATGCATATCATGTAGTGAGTCTCATTTCATTAGCTACTAATGCTCAATGGGATAAGAGTATAGTAATGGGGTTCACGGGACCCCACAAGTGTACAAAAATGGGCGAATAGGAGCCCGAAAGAACTATTTCAGGATGGAGCAAATAGGAGCCTAAAATAAACTACATTATTGAATTTCAAATATGGGTTTCAAAGAGCCCAAAGCATCTAACCCCGAATGGAGAGGTAAATCCATTCAAACATATAATTTCCGGTAGATCATATGTATTGCTTACTCACTTGCTTGATGCATGTCATATGCTTGCTTAATAACTTGATTGAATTTGTTGATACAAATACATTAATCCAGGAATATGCTCACTAAGCTAGTTGAGCTTATACCCTATTAGACTTTTATTGACATAGGACTAATATCTCTTTTACCTGAGGACTCCATATATCCGGGTAGAATTATGTTTTGAGAAGCTCTTGGAAGAAATCCTTTTGAAGATCTTAGAATAGATTTCCTTTAAAATCTTTTGATTCTAGTATTGTTTCTTTATGTGAAAGACTAAGTTGATATTTTGTTCTTTAGAGATTTATTAGGACAATGCCCCTAAGATGATGTAAGGACCATATACCTATAATGTTAAAGTTCGATATTTATCTAGATTCCTCGTATGCTATATTTACTATCTTGAACTAGGCATACTATCGGTGCCTCCTATTGTTGTGACAGACGCCTTACATATGGTGTTGAAGCTTTCACATGACTTCGGGAAGTTATTCTTAAGCTTTAATACCGTATGTGGCAGAATGCCACGTCTATGTTACCTTTTAGAGGTGACATGATGTGGTAACAAATTTAACCTCTAAAATAGAAGCCTTGAGTGTGAAGGTAGATAGCATGACCATTGGTCCTGGACAAGTGAATGTGGTATATGGCAGTTTTGAACAGAATATTAAGGGTATGACTTCTGAGAATATGAAGTATGTGAGCAATTTCAATGGACAAAAGAATGACCCTTATAGTAACACTTACAACCCTTGCTAGATAAACCATCCAAACTTTAGGTAGAGTAACAACAATTTCCAACAACCTAGCATGAACCCACTAAATTTTGAGAGACAGCAGGGTCAAGGGTCAAGTGTCCCTTGCACTAGCAAGAGTTCTTTAGAGGAGTTGATTCCTTAATTCGTCAAAGCATATAAGGCTAGGTAGTAGATTATTGATACTACATTGAGAAACCATTCAGCTAAAATTCATAACCTACAAACCAAACCTAGGGTAGATTTCAAAGCTTCTTTCAAAAAGACCTCAAGGATCATTACTAGCCAACACAGAAGCCAATCCAATTGAATAGCCTAAGAATAAGGAAAAAGAAAGACTTATAGGATGATTTATCCTACCTTTCTTTTTGTCTGCTAAGAGAGTTGTTAATTGTTTTTAGTTGAGAAAGTTATTTGATGTTTGTTGCTTGTTGAAGACTAGCTGAATTTTGCTAGAGAAGGTGTTAAGAAGGATGATTGGTATCCAGAGGAGAAATTTGTGTTTGATTGTTTGTTTTGATGGTTGTAAAAACTCTATTCAGGTTCTATTATTGATGTTATGATCTTTGGATGATTATTTTTGAAATATATGAATGTGTTCTTCATAGAATTCTTTGTCTGAATGAATGAATAACAAGGATATGAATGAGCTTATGGATCAATCCACATTTTAAATATGTTTGAAATGTTTTATAGGACATCCATCTGATAAGTTTGGCCTCGAGCCAAGACCGCGACATGGAAAGTTGAATGAATATTGATCACAATTTCAGTCAAGCCTTCGACTTTAGGTCACAACGATCCTAATTCTATATTCTTATTGCAGGTTTTAAATAAAAAGCCTAAATTTAGACCTTGATTCTTTTATTTTATTATTTCTTTATTCTTTAATAAGCTACAACTTTTATTAAAGTCATGATTTTTTAAGTCTTTTTGTTCTTTTCTTAATAGATAATACTGCGACCTAATGTTGAGTCCCAAAAATTTAACCTGCAACATGTTTTAATATAAAAAGTTAAATACTATTCTTTCCCTCTTCTCCATTACTGCATTCAAAATCTTTAGTACCTAATAAGCACTTTCAAAACCCTCAATAACCCTTACACTCCTAAATTCACTAAAAATCATTCCTTTTCAATATTATGAGCATCAAACTACTAAAGTAAGCTCATCTCTTTACTTTTCTAAAATTATTGCTTTATCTAAGCTCAAATGGTAGGTCAATCTACATATTTTAGGGTTTTAGTTTGTCCAAATTTCTGCTATATTTTATTTCTAATAGAAAGTACCCGCTTAATGTTAAAAATAGGTTCATAAAGTTATCTTACACACCTATATAATTAAAAATTTTAGGTAGTCTATCATAAACTTCATTGTGACTCTTGAGCTTTATTGAAGTTCTAAATACACTTATTTTGTTTTGGACTACTAGAAAAAGATAATTTTGTTCTTAAAGGAAGTAAAATAAAGTTAGAAACAATAATGTGATTGATATTAGTATGAAATTCTTTTGAAAAAGATTTGAACAAATTTGCGCTGAGGTTGTTCTATTTTTAAATGTTTTTCTTTTTTTTTTTTTTTTGTGGGCTACAAGGGCTACTACAAGGAATCCATATAGGGTCATTACAATGTGCTAACATGGGGAATCAAACTCGGTACCTTAAGGATGAGAACTTGGACTAGATGCTACTAGGCTACAAGGCCATTTCCAAAGTTTTGTCAATAAACTAAGGCAGATTATATTTCTTTCTTTCATAATTGAATCCGAACACAAATGCCTTTGTTGCTTGCATTGTTTTTATAGAAATGACACCCAAAAGATCACAATCACAATCCTAAAAACCCCAGTAGGATTAAATGTTGAAGATAAGGAGAAAGATAATCTGTATCTAGTTAGAAAGAAAATTGCTGAAAATGTTGTGTTGAACTGAGATGTGTTGAGAAGTTACAGGATGGAGGAAGATTTTAGGAGACATTATGAAGATCTTACATGGGAGAGAGTATTTGAAATTAGGGAAGAAGCCTTTGAAGAAGTGACCATGGCTAGTTTCAGGACTAAGTACAATGTACCACACATAGGTGATTCAGTCAATTTTTATGCCTTTAGGGAATATAGGGCAGTGACCATGAGACGGTTCATAACTGCCATGGGCTTCCTGTAGCAGTATCTGAACAAGAGTGGAGACAATTTGCAGCTAAAGAGATTGAGGGGAGATTCAGACCCTCTTAGACTATTGCCTCAAACTTTAAGAGCTCTAGTACCAGAATGCTACATTATTTGCTCATTGGGAGCATATATTCAAAATTAAAAGGAGTAGTAACTATTGTAGAGGTTGAATTGCATCCTCTCATTAGTATGATGAGAGGAATAAGAATGAATGTAGGATTGTTGGTGGCTTGAAAGATCAGAACTCAAGCTAGTTTTTAGGACAAGGGCATTTTTCTTAGTGATTTAGTCACCAAGATCTTGAAGAACCTAAAGTTATGGCATTTACAAAGGTCTACAGATTTGATGTGTACTCTTAAGGAACTTTAGAAAAGATCTTTTAAAGATTGGAAATTGAAAGAGGTCAGAGATCAATCTGCTGCACCAACAGTAAGAGATATTGATGCACTTACAGAAGAATTAGTTGTTGTGCAAGACCAACTTGCACAAGAGGAACCAAAGCAGCATATTGCTCCCACACAAGAAGCTCTAGTACATCCATCAGCAACCAGCTTCAACAAATTAGAAGCTGAAGTGAAAGAGATGGAACAGAAGCTAGCTAATTTTGAAAAGAAATATCATGAGGACATGGAATATCTGAAAGAAAACATGAAGTGGATTATGGATTTTCTTACCTATAGTCCTCAACCACACAAGAAATCCAAATCCCCATCTTCTCAATCTATCTTAGCTAAGTCAAATCATCCTGATGATGATGACAACAATGATGATAATGATCTCAAGCCACCCTCTTCTTTCACCTATATACCATTACCCCTTATCCTACACACATACCATCCCCACACATATCACCAGTTCATATACATTCCCTACCTCATACACATGTACCCTTGCCTATACGCACTCAGACCCAAGCACCAACCACCTAAGAACAAAGGGTTGAGTTGCCTGTTCATTACCCTAATGAGGACAATGAAGCCATTCACCAAACACATGACCCACCGTCACCTCAACCTAACCCGTCCATTTTGGAGCCTATCCCTAAAACAATATTAGCTCTAGTCTAGACCCTCCTAAAGTCCTTCATTATAATGGCTAAGAAGTTGACTCTAAAGAAAAGGAAATTAATCATCCATGATGAGTCTTCAGATGAGGATTATAATCCCATCTTAATAAGCAACTTGGGGAGCAAGATTGCCATAGAAGCAATAGCTAAGGAGCATAAATCTGTCATAACAATAGAAGTTATCAAAGAAACTTCCAATGAATCTGCCACAATAATAAAAGCAAAAGGCAATGCCACGGTCCTTGGTGGCATTAACCTAAATGAGCTCCCTACTGAAGAAGAGCCAGTTGCACAAACATATCAACTGCGAGCAGACGAAGATTTTTTTGAGCTTGAAGCTAAAATAGCATAATTTGAGTTCTATGAGGCTGCCACAGTTGATGAACATTTATTGGCAATTGGAGAAGAAGTTGAAGATAATAATAAAGAGCTTTAAGTAAAGATGGAAGCTGAGGAAGAAATTCTCAAGACCATATGTGGTTAAGTTCATAAGATTATTATAGAGGGGGCGCCAACAGTTGTAGGCAACCTCTCTATAGGAGAGCCCTCTAATGCCATCTTTTATAAAAGGATTGGGTAACCAATCCCCTCCTATGAAGTTCCTGAGACTGTGACTCCCCCTCCAAGCAATTTAGATAAAGAGATCTTTAATGCCATCTACCAGATTGTTATACAGCTACTTAAGGAACAAATTAATGAAGAAGAAGATGTTCTTCAAACAATCAACACCATGGTATTATGGACTATTAATGAGGAAGAGGTTTACAAAGCTAAAATGGATGATCTTCTAGAAGAAGTAGCCTAAGACATCCTCTTTGAAAATGCCTCTATTATTATTTATGAAGAAGACATTTTGCCACAAGGAAGGATGAAGGAGGATGGGTCAAGCTAAATGGCAAGAGGTTTCTTGTAGATAATCTACAAGACTTCCAAGAGAGCTAAGCTTGACAACAGAATTATGAGAGATGGCTTGAGGAGGATTGACAAAGAGTAGCAAAAGGGAGACCAATAATACCACTTAGAATAAAGGAGAAAAAAGAAAAAGAAAAATTCCTCGAAAGGGAAAGAGAAGAGCAAGAGTGTCTTTGGAAACACAAGAAGTATATGGGCCAAGATGAGTAAGAAAAAAAAAGATGAAGAATTCGCTAGAACTCTACAACAACAATGGGAAGAGGAGAGAGAGAGAGAGAAAGCAAATAAAAAGAATAAACAATAACAAAATAGAGGAAAAGGATAAAGAAAAAGATAATCCTTGAGATGCATATATTTTTGTTTCTTGATTCGTTATCCTTTTGAGATCTAAGTTTTACATTCTTTTATTATTTGTTCAATAAATTAATAAATGTTATTCTTTGTAGAAAAATAAGTCTAATTCTTGTGTAAGATCAAGTTTAGTTCATTTAGTTCTGAACCTTGTTAACCTTAGAAGTTTTGGTCCATAAGAATTAAGAAGGAAATCAAGCACGCGGCCACATAAAAACTCAACCCTCAAGCACTATCCGAGAATGTTTTTAAAAACTTCTAATTATCTTAAATCTTGCTTTGAAATTATATATTGTTTATCCCCTGTTTGTTTTATCATGTTTTTAAAACATGGAGGACAATGTTCACATTAAGTGTGGGGAAGGGAAATTAGCAAGATTGGGTTTAAATTCACGTTTTGATAAAGAATAGAGTAAGTGCATTTTAAATGATCATCTTTCTCATATAAATTATACGAAATTAATAAAATGGCCAAATTTGACCAAAATTTTGACAAAACCACCAATTGACTCAATAGAGAAAACAATGAACTTCATCATATGATTGAGTTAACCTTACTTTGTGCAAATCACTTTATAGATATCCATGTGGAGTAGTTTTACTTATTATTTAATCTAGGAATTTAGAGCCAGAATTAGCTTAAGGTCCTGAGTAAAGTTACTCAATTAATTTATAAATGCTTAAATGATTTGTATTTTTTTTCAATTTAGTCATTTTGAGAGCTTTGTAATCTCTGATGAAAGTTCAAATGATGATCATAACGATAATTTTTCCTTATGCTTTACCCAATCAAAACAAAACAAAAATTAAAAAGAAAATAATCATGCGTTTAGAATTGAAATGGGCAAGGGTTAGTCCTTAGAAGAGTAAATTCATGACCCTTTTTTCAATTTTAAATAAACAATAAACATATAAAAAAGGGCAAAAAGATTGGGGCAAAATCCCTTTTAGAGGAAAATGTAAAGAAGAAGGCAAAAACCTTTCCTTCTGCAACTTCGAAGTACATAAATAATAAAAAAAAATAAAGAACACAAATAAGGAAGAAAATTCGGGGGATGAACTGATATATATGCCTTCATCTATAATTATGATGCTTAGAGAGAAGATTAAGAAACTACATACCTATATGTATAAAAGGATAAAGTTGATTGAGTTCCTATTACTTTGTTAGATCTTTTGAGTAATTTTTGCTTTAGAATTCTTAATTAAATAATAAGCGTAAAAGTTAATTTACTTAGATAAGTTTTGTGATTTTAGCATAAGTAACTTTATCACATTTAATTAGAATGATTGAATACTTAAAGTGTTGTAGTGATATGAGCTTAATTGATCTAGCCAAATTTTCATTTATGATTTATCTTCCTATTTAAAAAGTCTTGCTTGTATGTGTTGAATTAATGTTTGCTTGAGGATAAACAAAGTCTTAATTGTGGGGGAATTTGATAAACACATTTTACTTTATTCTATTCATGGGAATTTAGGCTTAATCTAATACATTTCCAGATAAATTCCTATGAATCTATTGCTTTATTGTTTAAATATATTGTTTTTCAGCTCCCAGAACCAAAACAAGAAGAAATAAAGTGTTTTGATTAGATTTTGAGCAAATGAAGAACAACTATGCAAAGCAGAACTTGGTCGAGACCTCCAAAAGACCCATTGAGGGAAAAATAGAAAGGAAAAATAAGGTGAAATGGTTCGCTACTCCCTATATAGAGCCTTGGACATGATCCTCGACATCTGTATTAAGGTGATCGAGCCTTGGACTTCATGATACAGTTTTTGTTATGCCATAATTTTGAGCCTTGGATTTACACTGCGACTAAAGCTAGATAAAAATCACATCTTTGAAGAGAAAAGAAAAGCTTAAGTTGAGCTCAACACTCGAGCCCTCGATGATCTCGATTTATCCCTTGGTTGAATTTGGACAAAAACTCAAGCTCCTCAATAGAAGGCCATAGCTTAGGTTGAGCCTTGACATCAAAGCAATGCTTAAGCACTCGACCTTACCCTACAAAAAGTGACCCTATGAGCTAGCAACCAAATGCGCAGGCATGAAGATGAGGACGAATTCTATTATAAAGAATCTACCACGTCAACGAATAAAATCATCATGTTCTGTGTCTGACCCTATAAATAAAAGTGTAGAGGCATGCGACATGAATAATCAATATCATTTGTAATAAATTTTCGACGTAGTGTAGAGAGAGAATTTTTTAGCAAAAGAACTGTTTCTTCTTGCTTTTGAAATCTCAAAGTTTTTTGGGTGAATTCATTATAAACCCAATGTTTGTTTTTTGCAAGACTGTATGCTTAATTTGTAATTTCATCTTTAATTCCATTTTATTTCTTCAAGAATTTGTGCTTACTATTTGCATCAGTGGAGAAATAAGCATTTAACTTAAGGTTTTATGAATTCAAGACCTGATTCATGTGATTTCAAGCTATTTCAACAATTATCACTAGGTATTTATAATTAGTAGCCAAAACTTAATTTTGTGGGTCTAAATGAGTGGTGCACTTTTTAAATTCGTGTCTGATTTCAACTAAATAGATTGAGATATAATTTGTTTGAATAGATCTGAGCTACAAATGGAGTTGCTCATAATCACCTTGAGAGAAAGATGATAAAACTTTCTATTACTTGTTTTTAAAATTTATTAGGTTGTTTTTAAAACAAAGGATTCTTAAACTTTATGTGGATTTAGACCATTGATAACTTGTGAAGAGATTTCAGTGGTCTGGTCTAGATCTAGAGTTACTAACTTTGAGAGAGATTTTAACTTACATTCATGTATCTGATAGTGCAAATATACTAGTAAACAACTCTGTGACTTTGTTAAGAAATCACTTGACAAGGGCTTGGTGAAGCAATCCCAAAGGCTTTCTCTTGCATTAACAAACTTATCTTATGATGTTCCTTGAAAACCTGTATATATTCATTAAACTTAGTATAACTTCTATTTTCATTATGCTCTTCTAAATTTTCTTCAGCTAGATAATAAATGAAATGTGAGTATGATAGATGCTAACAATCCTTTATAATACGGCCTAATATTTTCTATGCCACTTTGGTAATTGCACTTAACTAACGTTTGTAGTTGTGACTAAAGTTGAACAGAACTTATTAGCTTTATAAATTATTAAAATCTTCAACTTTGTGCTCTTTAAATATCTTTAAAAAATGAACCACTGACCATAAGGGGTATCATCAAGTAGAAAAAGTTGCCCCACCTTCTTCAGCCAAGTATTCAATCCTTCCCCACCAAAGATTAGAAAATCAATTTTAGTGCTCCTAATAGGCAAATGCTAACCAATCTCCACTTTACTTGTAACTGAAACGACTCAATCCTTAGGGTGGTTAAAGGTATGGTCTTTTTCCACATACATCACCTCTAAGTGACATGTACAAGGCTTCCGATAACTACATGAGTTTCTAATCGATTTTTAGTTGTGTAATCGTGATTAGACTATTTAGTAAAACCATAACGTATCAAAAAATGGTTTACTAACAATTAAGAAACCATTCAACTGACATGTAGAAAAAGTGCCTTCAAGAAAGAGAAAAACGAAAATTTGAAGTCTACAACAATTTAAGATAACAACCATAAAAGGGAAGCTGGGCTCTACCCAATTACAAAGGTTGACTTTTGGCCCAAAAGTAGTAGAATAGTTTAGTGTTTACAATCATCCATTGAAATAATCATAGATATTTAAATAGATTTTCTATAGTTCCATTTAGTTCCCTAGTTGTTGGATTCACTCTTCGAACTCCTTGGTTCCAAAAACCATAGAATTATAGTGGAGATCCACATATGAACTCTCATCAATACCTGAAATATTGAAAAGTGATCGGCGAAGCCCAGTACATAGTAATCAAACACATACATGCATGGCCTAAGCTAATGCAACAAACATTAATTAAGTCTAATTAAATTTAAATTAGCAACCAAGTATTCCCAGTGTCCCAGAAATACAAACAAGCATAAGAGTACTCAGGACTCCTATTAAGCAAAGGAGGTAGTAACGCGAGCTTGTGGGGGTTGAACCTTGGTCTGAATTTTTAGGATTTTCAAATTGGAATGATATGGAAAAAATTATTGTTCGATAGGATCCACGAACAATAAAATTAAATTGGTTTGCAATCGGATTACAACAATAGGATCCACAATCTATAAAACAATTACAAAGTAAAAAAAAAATTCACAAGATTTAATTAACAGGGTTCACCACAATTCTATATGACACAAGAATTGATGAGAACCTAAGAATAAAGAGAATAAAGAGAATAAAAATCTCAATATTCAAATCACCACGAAGGGTTTCATGCACAAAAGTGCTTTCAAAGTCTCACAAGATAACATAAACTTCTATATCTCTATTGAGTGTTTACTAGCCTTTATATATAGGCTTATTACAAGGTAGTTATGTAACTGAAAAATATAATTCTGACAGTTATGTAACTAATAACGTAACTAAAAAAACATAATTATGGCAGTCACGTAACTGATAATGTAACTAATAAAACAAAGAAACTCAAAAGAGATAAAAAAAAAAATAAAACTGTTGGATAAAGAAGGTGGGCGACCTTTAATTATAAGACGGTAGCCTACATTGACTACACGGGCAATGTTGAAGGCAATTCTTAAAATTTGCATTCTGTAAACATCAATGTTAGTTGAAGATCGACAACTTAAGCCCTCTACGTTGGTGGTGTAAATCTGAAGGTTAGTGCTGTACCGTGCCGGTATACAGATCTATAACTCTAAGCTTCAATCCTTTGTGTCAACTTTGAATTTGTTTTCCTTTCCAACGACTTCAAGCTTGCTTATTGCTATCAGGTAAGGTTCCCTCAATGGATTCAGCACAAAGAAGGGGGTTCGATAAGTTCCCAGAACTTATCATAAAAGAAAAGAAAGAAGTAGTCTCGTCTAGATCATCTTCTCACAGGCTACCATCAACGAGCATAATCCATTATGATGCTTTATACAGGGTCTCATAACGTCATATAACTAACCACAACTTCGTACCTACTCTTAGTCAATCGTCCAATCTTGAAAACTTTTGTTAAGCCCAACCATGTACCATGGAGGCATAAGCGCCTAATCTACTGCACAATCCCGAAGTTGCAATCAGGTTCACAACCTAGTCTAGGGATACCACTCCTAGAGTAAATGACCAAGCAGTAACTAACATTCAATTAAGTCGAGTTCAAATTCTTAATTCAACTATTAAGACTATCTTAGAAAGCAACATACAATTGTTGTGTACCTAATAACTGAAGTGATCCTTGAAAATCTCCCTAAAGCTCAAGATCTAAAACTGTTAATGATTGAAAGTGTAATATACAAGTAAATATTTCATAGTGAGGGGTACTAATGTAATAACCAATTTTTTAAAAGGATATTTTTGTCTTGGAACATATGAATTTGGACTCAAGGAAGACACACGCAAATGAGTGGACGATTTTAGAGTAGGCCGACATATAGGCCGCTTGCCTATAATTCTAAGTTGTCAGCCTAAATACAATGGACGACGGCCTAAACACCAGCTTAGAGCTTCGAAAGAAAATTGTGCGAATTGGAAAATTGGTCGGACACCGGCCTTTAGGCCGCCGACGTACAAGTGTAAGCCACCGGTGTACCCAAGAAGGCCGCCGGCTTAAGTGGTAACCTTAGATGTTATTTTGAAACCCGAGAGTTCTAAGCTGCCAGCTTTGTTTTTCCTTCGTTCAACCTATATCCCTTCGAGTTATAACAATATAAATACGTCCTATTATCAATATTAACCCTCATAACCTCTCCTAAACTTTTAGAAAACCTTAGCAGACTCTCCAAGGTGGATTTCTTCAAGGAATTAGGTAAGTAATCTCTCATATTCCTTTAGTTTGATTTAGAATGTCTCTTTCTAAGATTTGTGTTGTTGATTGATGAAGGAGAATTTATCTTTGGTGGAAATTGAAGTAAAACCCTAAGTGCGGAAATTGAGGATTTTCAGACCTACAATTAATTGAAGAAGGTAAGAGTCAATCTGGAACTATAATTCACAGATCTTAAGTTGTAGGAAAATTTAATCATATGTTGCTGAAGATGATTTGTGAATGTATGAACAATAGTGAATAGGTATTCTTACGAATTAGGGTTTCTTTATTTTGTAGTGTTGAATCGGAGATTTGGTGACTCTACGATTTTTACAGGAGAAAGGTGTGTTGGAGAATTCTAGTTTGATGAATTAAGATTTTGGGTTTATATTTCTTATGTTGTTATTAACGTTGTAAATTGATTTGTGGAATGGATGATTCTTTGTTCAGGTGTTTATTTAAGAATAGGATTTCTATTTCTTAAGCGAAAATAGGTACGTCCTTACCATGCTTGTTTGTTTATGCTTGTAGGATTAGTTTATAAATCTGAACTAATTATATTTGACTTTAATTGAATCGAGTGTTGGTTATGAGTGGCTGTGGTCAGTAAAGACCATGCAGAGTGTGATACTGACGCTAGCAACCTGATGATCTTTATGTCCCGAGTGGACTCGTACATTGAGATGTTCTAGTAGATTAGGAGTAGTGTAAGTACAGCATTCGGGTGTATGGGAGATTCTCAACACCATATATGTATTACATTACCTATTTTCCTATATTGCTTGTTTTTAAAGGAGTCTGACTTGCTCCGGGTTTAGGATTAGGCACGGATAATCTTAAAGTGTGTTGTATGCTGAATTAATAAAAAGATAATAATTGGTGCTTGCTGCATTAGATGTTAAGTCGCATGTGAACTATTTGATGTATGATCATACACCTGTGTTTTCGTTTTAGATGTATTGGGCCTTTGTGCTCATTCCTTTTTATTTTCAGGTTCAGGTGAAGACCAGATTATATATGACTTATCTGGCTTTGATATATTCATAGAGCCTGGGGAGGACGATTGTGGAACTGACTACCCAGCCGATATGTAGATGGTTCGATTGGAGATAGGCTAATGACGATGAATTTATTAGATTTCCTTCATATTTTCAATTGTAAAAATTTTATGAGTTATTAGTTTTATGTTTTGTATGAGAATTTTATCAGTTGGTTTGGTTTATACCAACATGGATGTTTTTAGGGGTTATATTTTCTTGAGTTTCGTATTAAGTATTCCTTTATGTGAGTTTTGGAGTTATATGATGGAATATTGTGGTTTATAGATGTATTATAGCCTTTGCGTATGGCTTTCAAGAGAGGACACGTGGCGGGTTGTAATGCCTTAACTTAGGGCGTTATAGAAATTATGATCAGTTCATGATTAATTATCTTTAACCCTCTTTTATTGTTTGTTTGTTATATCTAGGTCTCCTTAGCTTAACCATTTTACTTAAAGATCATGTCTAAAAGATTATTTAATTCTAAGGAAGAAGTTGCGTCGAGTTTTGTTAGATTTGGACAAAGATCAAAGAAGGAAAAAGGGGCTAGCAAAGAACATGACTAATACATGGGGGACGTATCACCTCATGTTTTAATACATGGTGGAATAGGTTAACCATGCATCGGTTGTGTTCTTCATTTGTTGGGCAACAAAGAGATATATGTGGTGAAACATGACGTCGTGTTTCCCTCGTGCTATTATGGGATCAAAAGGATTACATAAATAAGAGAGAGCATGAGTGGAACACAAGTGGATGCATATCCCCTTGTTCCTTTGGGCATCATTGTGTTTTGAGACTAGAGAGAATCGTGCTCTTCTAGGATTCATGTTTCATCAGAGATTAGAGAAAAGCATGGCTGGATACACGATGTTGTGTACGTACAGTGCTTTTTTAGGAAACATGATTCCTTGAGTTTTTAAGGCGTAGAGTAAAGCACAAGCAGATACACGACTTATGTACATGCCATGCTTTTTGGGTTTATGTTGTTTCATACTCAAACATGATATTTTTGGCAGAAACATGTTTTGGGATGAATTTTGGTGATCATAGAGGTATGTGAAGGTCGAGTTTATGCCTAGACTCATCCATTTAAATTTCCTATACGTTAAAATATGTTTAGTTCAAATTGAAAGCCTAAAACTTCTAGTTTTGACAATAATCATCAAAATATCATGTTTCTCTGAAATTTCCAAGATATTTAATATACAACCCTTCATTTAACTTCCTTTAACATCAATAACATCAACTTGTTGTTCATTATATGATCTCATCCATCATTTTAAACACATAGCAAAATTAATTTCTTCTCAAAGTTAATCTTAAGTAAGATTTCAACTTGAAATACATTCATCCTATGTTCTTATATCATGAGATTATCTTATCTCCTTATTATTACATCTTTATACCTCTAAGAGTTGAGTTTAGCTCTTACTTATTGTTGTCGAAGTTGCAAAAGGGGTTCTATAGCTCGAAACACTTCCTACAACAACTTCCTTGCTACCTTCACTTCCTACCAACATCTTCTTGTCATAATTTGCATTTAAAACACAATAAACTTTGTACTTCAAAGCTTGATAATCTCAAACTTACCTTGTCATGAATTTCAATGAAGTTGTTGCTCTCTCCTTTCTCTTACTTTACCTCTATTGTCATCATTTCCTAATAAAAAATAAATAAGTTTAGCTTAGTACTAATCCTCCTTTAATCTTACTTAGTTAGCATTAAACAGAGGCTAGGGTCTAGGGTTTCTTACCTTAGAGTTATAGTAGATCTTCTAAAGAAGTAGTGGCAAAAAATATAAGAGTATTTATATAGGGCTAGTATCTAGGATTTGTCGGGCTCCTTCTAGAGTGTCACATGGCATGATCTCAACTATCCATTCCTATTAAATTTTCATTGCCAGATTTTTCTTTTCTAACCTACATCCATTAATCAAACCAACTTTAAGTATCATTTTAACCAACCGAACTAATTAATTACATCCATTTTCTTGGTTCAAATTCTTAATTATTTTTCAGCTATTTTATTTAAATTTTTAAATTTTATGGTGTTTGGATCATTTCATCCTACCCCCTTAAATAAAATTTCAACCTCTAAATTTTACTTGGTGACCAGAATAGCTCTAGAGATCTCTACTTCATCTCCTCCTCTAGTTCCCATGTGGCCTCACGCTCTTCTTGGCCACTGTAAGCCCCGAAAATTTCAGTAAATAATTCCAAAATGAACTTCGAAATAAACCTTAAAAATCACTCCAAATTAAAACCGAATTTCGACAAATCCTAAATCACGAACGAATCCAAAAATTTCTCAATCTTGAGAAATCTAAAATAAAATAAGGACTACAAAAGTCCTTAAGTCCAAAAACCATTACGTAAGATAAACTGCTTACCTAATCTATAATTCATAAAATCGATAAAAATAAAACACAGTGATAATTTGCTAAAAAGCAAGTTAATCCATAACATGACAATTTGAAGGATCAGGAAATCACCAAAGGCCAATTCCATAATTAGGCTTTGGCACGATTAAGAAAACTTCATCTGCCAATAATAAAATATAGACTTTGGAAATTCCCCAAACGACCAGACTAATAATCCTAAGAGACGGAAATCACAATAAAGCCCTAACGATCAAATCAAACTCCAAGAATCATAGAACGAGTTAGAAATTGAAATCTCGTAATCTTAAGAAGGAAGAATTCAAGAAACAAAATAACAAATTAGATAATCCTTAAGTTAACCAATTGTTCATAAAACCTTAAATCGAAGCAAAAAAAATTCGAAAACAAAACACTATGAAGATCCTTTTTCAAAGCAAATTATAAAATCAAGATTTCCCCAAAATCATTCCAAAAATCGATATTTGACTCAAACTCAAGAAAATCATATCTGGTAACCATTACCGATATAACTCCGGAATATAATAATTCAATTCAAGATTTCCGAAAGCAATAAGAGATATTAAAGACTTATAAAAATAAAATTTAAATAAATTTCTCAAACTACATATGTTATATAAAGAAAATCAGTTTCCAAATTGGCAAAGGTCTAAACCGGAAAATCATCCGGAAACCCTAACCGGAATACAATAGCTTAAGTCCGGCAATCTAGCGCCCTTAACCTAGAGGCCGAGGTGTAGTTTAAATAGGTGGAATAGCTCGTAGTAATATAAGTTTGTTCACAAATATCAGATTGGTAAATTTTTGACCTATCTCGAACCCGTTCGGATACAGACTTCGAAAAGCGTGTCCCGGGACTCGAGATATCAAAAATATACCATTAGTACCGTTAGACTCGTAATTTCGCGAGATTTCTAAATATATCAGTTATATAATTTTTCGGGTTATAAAAGTTACAGTTATAACCTTTTTATCGTATTTTCATTCTACCGGTAATTGATTATTCTTTTGCACTATTCATTTTATTTCATTACACAATTTTATTATTATTATTATTATTTTATACCCTGGGTTTCCTAGTAATCAAGTAAACTTCGGAAACCGAAAATGAAACCCTAAACAGTTTAGCTCAAGCTTTGTGAGAAAGACTTAGAACCCTAATTCCGGCTTTTCCTCGATTTCCAAATAAGAAACTTTTATAAGCAAAATAATTTTGAATAGTTCTTGATTATATTTCAAACCAAGAAAAGATCAGATTTTAAGAAAATTTCAATTCCGGGTCATCCCGAGACCCATTATAGAAAAGCGTGCCCCGGAACTAGAATTTCAAAAATTTCTTTATGAATACTCATTTGAATCGAAATAAAATAAGGATTTCAAAAATATATTTTTCATAATTTTCCGGCTTACGAAAAATACAGTTATAGCCTTTTTATTCGTATTTCCTTACTACCGGAAAATCAAATTGTCTTGTCAACTATTCACTACTATTCAAAAAGTACCACCTACACTACCTATTAGCCACCCTACAAGTCTAAGCCTTACCATCACTCACATCAAACCCATTCTTCCATAACTTTTTGTCCCTTCACTTCACTTCAACTTATGACTAATGATACAAATCAAATCAAGGTTAAATCATGTTGAAACAAAGCAAATTTCCCCCCTTTCCAAGCTCAAAACCGGCGCACATGCACCCCCCATCCATGCTCCATGTGATTTTTTTTATATTTCTTTTCTTATTCACTTAACCTAATTCAACTTATATATAAACTACCTTTATTCTCTCTCTCCTCATTCTTCACTTTCCAAAATTTCTAAAGTGCAAAAAGCTCTCTCCTCTCTCCCATTTTTCCCTTTGGCCGAAACTTGAAGCCCCCACACACACACTCACAATTTCTCATTTTTCTCTTCTATCTTCCATCCATTTCAAGTAAGTAATGATCCACTACTTCCAACTCATGAAACTTTGTTATGGCTAAGTGATTTTTGGTTGTCTCAACTCCATGTTCCCATGATCTTGTAGTAGGAACAATGAGATAACAATACAAAAATCCCGAACCATTTCAAAGTAGATCTATCTTTTAAAGGAGTTTCTATACCAAAAGCTTTACTTTTATCCATCAAAAAGTCTTTTAAACAAAGGATCTTTTATAAAAATATGGTTTTTATGTTTTCAAAACTCATTTAAGCATTTGATATAGTAGATCTACTTTTCTACTCTTATTCATGTAGGCATTTAAGATCTCATCTTCTTTGAGTTTATGTGCATTATAGTTTTAATGCTTTTGTCTTTAGTAAATCACCTTCCTAGTATGTAGATCTATGGTTAGATAAGTTAATAAAGTCAAAAAGGAAAACACTTTTCAAAATATGAACTTGTGTAAATTCGGATCACTTTGAAAACCTAGGTCAAAAACACTTTTATCAACTTCTAAACATGTATTTTACAAGAGAAATGAAGCCTATGGGTAATAGATAATGTTTGGTAGTATTTTTCATGAGTCTAAATGAGATTTTTCTAAAGAAAATGTTGGAAACAAGAAATGAAGTCCAATAGAAGTTTTGAACTAAAAGTCATATAGATGAAATTCGTAATAATGGATGTAGGGTTAGAAAACACTATTTTTCCAACTTCAAAAATGATATTTTCTTAAATAAATGAAGTCCTTAGGATATAGGTATAATAAACTTAAAGTTTTGAGTATAAAAATATTTTTCCAAAGGAATCAACTTGAAAATGGACTTTTGTAAATTCGGATTTTTGGAAACCCCATAGTAAAAGACCCACTTAAAAGTTTATAAATGTGATTTTATTAAAGAAATAAAGGCCTTAGGATATAACTAATATAAGGGTCAAAATTTCTTTAAACAAAGTGAGTTTTTCTAAAGAAAATCCTTGTAAATGTAGATGTGGTCAAGTGTAGTAAATTCACTTACTAAACATTTATGAAATGGTTTCTAAGAAAAGTTTATTTAAATTCTTTAAACTAAAAGTATAAGAACTAGACTCATTAGAGTTCATATCATGACATTCATGATAGGGAAAATCATTACCATTGCATTTAGTTTCATTTTACACTTAGGAATCTCAAGTGCATTCATGAAAACCGCATTTTCGGAATTTATATTACCGCTGTACAGATCTGATCCCGTTTCCGAGGCTTAGATATTTTCAAAACTTGATTTAAACTTCGTATTTAGAAAGCTCTTCCGAAGTAGATAGAAATCGATATAAAATTTGCGAGATTCCGAGTTAAAATGACCAAGTTATGGCCGTTTTAAGTTGGAATTCCCGCTTAGGACGCGAATTACGAATTTGATAAGTTCGTATGAAGTCGTTGGATTAGTTTGAGTGAAATACTGATTAGAGTATTTCTTCCTTTTTAGGTTATCCCGAGTTCGACGATTCCCTACCACCGGACTATTATTACTAGAAGACCGGTGATCCAATGGCTGAGTGAGTTTTCTCCTTGTTTTGTTACCTTGATTGTGCTTGTAATTAGTCGCATTAGAATTTTAGGAACAAGATAAAAATCGATATGAATGGGGATGGGATATATGATGAGACTGTGATGAATGTATGCCAAGGAATACTAAAGCATATCGAAACCACGATTTGATTGGATAACTGCATGATTCATATTATTTATGTGTATGATATTGCCTGGTCACTCTAAAGAATGTATAAATATTTTGACCTAAGCAAAAAGTAAATTGATCATGCATCGCATCGGACATATTGCATTTGGTAGCGTGCTACTCCTACGCAGGTCGATCGGTATGGTCCGTTGATTGCCTCGTTTGAATAACGAGCCCGGTGCCAGAGCTCATTCTCGGGTACTAAGGCGCATGTGGATGCATCCTTGGATGAGCCTAGCCGAGTCGAGTGCTAAGAGCCGAGGGCTTGGGGACTAGCAGCGGTCGTGTAGACTCAATACCATTCCTAACCCAAGATACGGAGGGCGTAAATCCGTTCTGTGTGTGGGTTCCGGTTACCCATACATAATTGCTTGCTCACGTGTTTGTTCATGCATAGCATATGATTGATTAATAACTTGTTTGTTATGGTACGGAATTAAGGGAATTCTCACTAAGCTAGTGTAGCTTATACCCCAATAGTTGTTTAAATGAGCAGGTTATTCCAAGAATGCTAAGTGGGGACCAGATGGTTGAAGTCGAGAATGACTTCGGGATTCCGGCAAGATATGAATGCTTGAAGTTTTTGGCTAAGCTTTACGATTTGCCGTAATAGTTTTATGTAGTGAAGTCTTGGGATGAATGTAATTGAAGTTTGATATATTTTGAAGTATAGTGTTTTGTATTTGGAGTATAGTGGATTGTATTTCCTTTACATTGTTACTCAATTGTATCAACATAAAATGTATCATTCCGATTTGTCTCCTTTATGTGTTAGACGCCTTGTACATAGTATGGAAGCCTTCGCGTGACTGAGGTGGTCATTCTTAGGCTTTAATATTGTGTACGGCGGACTGCCACGTTTAGGGTACCCTTCGGGGCGTGACAGGCACTCCATTCTACTCTCACATATTTGATCACCTTATTCGTCAATACTTTTTTCCTGGTGTGTATGATCTTAATAAGATGGTTCACACATGATCCATTGTAAGTGATGTTAAATTTCAAAAGTGAATTTTTCCAGCAAGTGTACTAGATCAAATCAAGTAGTAAAAGGATGAGTGAGTATCGTTCCCACGAGGAAAGTTTAAGTACTAAACTGTTATTAGTTCAATTTAATATTTAGGTAAAAGAATTCAGATAGATTATTTAAGAACACTACTTTATCTACTACCAAAATGTACTTAATCTACTTAAATATTCCTAATCTCAGAAATTTTTATGACACTAGAGTCGAAAATAAGATTAAATTTGAGTTTTTGCTAATCAAGTTGAAGACAAGTTATATTGACTATTAGATCTCTTGCAAATTCAAGTGGAACTATCAAGATTAAAACCTCCTTGTGAATTTCTAAATGAATCCTTTTAACCTTAGAACAATCGTGTAACTTCCGCTACTTGAATTATCAAAGGAATCAAATTTACAACTAAGAATCTCCCGATTCATTAATTGCCTAATGCCTTAAATTGCATTTCTCCTAATTCCTTAGCGAGAATCCACCTTAATTACATTGCATTTATCACAAAGACAGTTCCTAAATCTGATATAATATCTTAGCTTCCACATCTTGTTATTATATCCACATTTATGAAATCTAATAAAATAAAATTTCTCTCCCAACAATCGTTTGAGCAAATCTCGGATTAAATCACATTCCCACTGTTAGAGTTTAGCAAATCATTAAAATGTGTACAAAGAATAATTCAATCACATAAACTAGACTCATTATGAACACAAGAAAATACATTCAGATCATATGAACATAAAAACTTAAATTAAGAAGATAATCTCACTGTACAAATTAGACTACAACGATGATCCACCACAATTCTGAGAAATCTGAAACAACTAATAACAATGATACATTATAGATCTAAGATTTTTGTATAAAGCTCTATGGTTCTCTCTATTTTGAAGACCAAAAAAAAAAAACTATCGTATATATCCTTTTTTCTCTCACTGGAACTTTCCCTTTTAAAACAAACTAGCATATACGACATCTGGTAACTTCCAAATCCAACGCCTGCAATTTCAAATTCTATACTGACAGTGTAGAAGCAGGCATTAAATATTTTTGGACTGTGGATTCAAACGCCGGTGCAAATGTCGACGGCGTTGAATATCAATTTGCTGGTGTTTGCTTTGTAACACCGGCGGCGTGGAATGATAATTGGTCGACGTTGCTTGGCTTTTCGCACTCCTTGATTTAGCCTTATAACGCTAGCGATGTAGCTCCTGAATTTACTAGCGTTTGTTGATTTATGCTCTGTTTGCTTTGTTTTAACACCTATTCCAGGCTCAAAGTTTATTCCCTTCAATGATTGATTCTCCAAGTCCTCTATAACCTAAATTAGCCAAATTGCCACATCAAAGTACCAATTTTTCACATTTCCACAAGCATAAACACAATTAACTATATAAAAAGAGATGAAAAGTGTACAAATTATGAGTTTATCAACAGGTTAGATTCGGTTGCAACTCTAGTTGATTAGATTCCATTACTGCATCTAGGTCCGATATGCATTTCCTCAAAAGTAATACATATATAGCCCGACGTACCTTAGGTTCAACTTGCCTCTTGCCCTAAAACGAATCACTTCCTTAGCAGAAGATATTGTCAATAACACATGGTCCCTGTTAGCAAATTCTAGGGGTGCCCTCCTCTTATCAACATAGCTCTTATACCTATCATAGGCCACCTACATTCATTGTCTGATAACTTGAACCTTGTCTATGGCCGGTTGCACCATTTCTAATCTTCACATCACTCATTCACCTACTTCATCCCAATGCAACAAGGACCTACATTTCCTTCCGTATAAGGCTTCGTATGGTGCCATACCAATTGAAACTTGATAGCTATTAGTATAAGCAAACTTACCCAAAGGAAAGTGCTCATCCTACCTTCTTTCAAAGTCTAACGCATATGCCCTCAACATATCATCTAGTGTTTGTATAGTTTTCTCTGATTATCAATCGATTGGAGGATGGAAGGCGGTGCTAAATTGTAATTTTGTTGGCAAAGCGGCATGCAGGCTCATCCAAAATCTACTAACAAAATAAGTATCCCGATATGATACTATTAGCAAAGGTACCCCATATAGTCTCACAATCTCCCGTATATAAGTCTATGTTAACTTCTCCATATTATATCTAACCTTCAAAGGTATGAAACGAGTCGATTTAGTCGATCGATCCATAATAACCCAAACCAACTCATTCCCACTCATTGTCTTTGGTAAGGTTGTTACTAAGTCCATAATGATATTCTCCTACTTCCACTCGGGAATGGGAAGCGGTTGCAGTTCTCCACCTGGCCTTTAATGTTCAATTCTAACCTATTGGCAAACCAAAAACCTTGACACATATTTAGCCACCTCTTTTTTCATATTATTCCACAAAAAAATTTCCTTAGTCCTAACACATCTTAGCACTCCCCTAGGTGGATTGAATATGAGGTTGAATGAGCTGCATCCAATATTCCCTCCTTGAACTCCATTTTATTTGGCACCCATAACCTATTTTCATAATTGATTGTTCCATCTTCATACATTTTGAGTGTCTTCTACTCACTTATACTTATCATCACTAAGATGTCTCTTTGTTCTAGAGTATTCTCTTGTTGAGCTCCTTTGATTCTGTCAAGCAAGGTAAGTCTTAACCTTAGGTTCGCTAGCATAGATGTTACCTTCCCTACTCAAACTACCTCAACATTCACTCTCTTGAGATTTTCTATGGTTGGCTTTTGATGTGTCAAAAGGGATATCAGGTCTACTTGCCTCCTTCTTTTTCTAGGGTGATATAAGATCTCAAGATTATAATCCTTGATTAGCTCTTGCCACTGTCTCTATCTCATATTCAACTCCTTTTGTGTGAAGATATATTTCAAATCTTGTGATCGGTATAGATCTTACACTTTTTCTCAAAATAGGTAATGTCTCCACAACTTCAAGGCTAGTACCACTACTGAAAGTTTAAGATCATGTACTGGGTCGTTCTTCTCATATGGTTTAACTATCTTGATGCGTATGCAATTACTTGTACCCTTTGTATCACAACATACCCTAAACCTTGTAGAGATGCATCACTATACACCACATATTCTTTTGTGCTTTCTAGTAAGTCTAAAATTGGTGCCCTCACTAACTTCCTCTTTAACTCTAGGAAGTTCTCATCACATTTAGTGTCCCAACTATACTTCTTATTCTTTCAAGTTAATCCAGTTAGGGGTACAACTAACTTAGAAAACCCTTCCACAAACCTTCAATAGTAGCCTTGCAAACCAAGGAAACTTCTAACTTTAGACACATTTTGTGGTCCGAGCCACTCGATGACCGCCTTGATCTTTTGAGGATCTATAGATACACCCTGTTTGTTCACTACATGCTCTAGGAATGCAACCTCTTCCAGCCAAAACTTACACTTGCTAAGCTTCGCATATATCTATTGCTCCCTCAATCTCTGTAACACCATCCTCATATGTTTTTCATGCTCCCCTCTAGAATATACCAGAATGTCGTTAATGAAGACTATCACTAACTTGTCCAAGTAATCCCAAAATGCTCGACTCATGAGATCCATAAGCCCAAAAGGCATCACTAAAAACTCATAGTGCCTATATTTGCACAAACAACCAACATTATGAGCTTTAGCCCCAAAGATAAAATTAAATCCATTGAACTCACTTACCTCGTATGGAAGGCGATTTTTGGTGCATCTTGGGGTTTAATTCAAAGTTGGTGGTATCCCAATCTCAAATCTATTTTCGAAAAGCCCGCTGCTCATCGTAATTGGTTAAAGAAGCCATCTATTTGAGGAAGAGCATACTTGTTCTTTATTGTTACTTGATTCAACTCTCGATGGTCTATACATAGTCTCATACTTCCATCCTTCTTCTTCACAAAGAGTAATAGGGTTCCCCATGGTGATATGCTAGGGCGGAGGAACCCTTTATCCAATATCTCTTGGAGTTGGTCCTTTAATTCTCTTAACTCATTTAGAGTCATTCCGTAAGAAACTTTTGATACCGGTGTAGTTTTTAGGACAACATCAATTCCAAACTCCACTTCCCATTCAAGTGGTAACCCTGGTGGTTCTTCTAGAAACACATCCTTAAACATTCACACCACCGACACATCCTCTTAGGTCATATCTCCCTTCTCCCCATGCTCAAGGCCACAATCCTACTTTTCTCCTATAACTCTATTGATGGTAAGCCTATAAGCCTATGTATATCTATAACATATGATACCTACTTTTCCCATTTATAAATTATAGTACTCACGTCCATAATCAATCAATACATTACACCTCACTAGCCAATTCATTCCTAAGATTACATCAAACTCATTTATGTCAAGAATTAGCATGTCAAGTAATATTTTTACATCAGCTATGTATACACTTACATTTTTACATACTTTATTTAAACAGCACCCATCCCTAAAGGTGAACTAACACACAAGTGAGTAGGCACATCATCAATAGAAAGCGCATGTAATTTAGTGAATTTCTCATATATACTTATGTGTATGGCTTCGGTGTTAAATAGAACGTATGCCCCGTGTCTAGCTATTAGGATCATACCTGCAAGTATATCTATCTCCCCTTTTGGTTCATTAGCTCGAAAAGCAAAAATCTTTTAATAGCCCTACTCTTTTCTCCACACGAACCACAATCGTTCTTGTCACTTGCTTTAAACTCATTCCTATAGTATCCCCTTTACTTGCATTTGTAAAAGAATATTAGCTTTAAGGTGGGGTTTGGGCAATCATAACTCTTGCGACCCTCTTTCCCACAAGCAAAACAAGCCCTAAGATTCCACTTGCGTTCCTCCTTCTTATGGGGTCCAATGCATTTTGGTCATCTTTGGTCTCATCCAAACATGGTCATCTTAGCGGGTGATCATGTGTAGAGCTTGTCTATGAAGGCTTGTTTCTTAAGGCTGCCAGTATTGCTTAAGCCTCCCAAGTATCAATGAGTCCGACCCCTAGCAAGATATGGGGTGATGGGTCTCTTTCCAAGTAAAATCTTGCTCCTATTCATGTCTCTAACATACTTAAGCCTTTGTTCAATCAACTTTGCTTTATTTACCATAGCCGAGTAGATTTCCAACATAAACTTCCTCATTTCTTGTTGCAAGAAGGTTCTAACCCATTCAGGAACCTTTGCCTCCTTGAATCCTCATCGTTCTTTAATGCTTTGAGAGCAACTTCACGAGGCAATTCAACTCCGCCTCATATTCATCAACCATCTTACTCCCTTACTTCAGGTTGCAGAAGTCAGCTATCATCTTTTCTCGAACACTAGGTGGGAAAAACTCAGCATAAAACTCCTTTTGGAACACCTCCTAAGTTATCTCATCATTCACTAAATGGCTAGTGGACTCGCACCATTGAGCTGCCTCACCTTGTAATATGAAGGTTGCATAGTCCAACCATCTCTCCCTAGGTACTGCATAGGCAACCAATGCCTTCTCCACTTAGTGCACCCAATGTTCAGCTTCCAAAAGATCCCTAGTAGCTACAGTGAAACAGTAAACTAACTTCACAAACTCATTTAACTTAGCCTCATCACATCTTTTTGACCCTTGGTTCCGCTCCATCTATCCTCTCAAAGTGTTGAGCATATTGTTGACTAAGCATATCAACTACTCCTAATCATGGGGCAGTAGGGGTACGGGAAGAGGTCATCAGGGGGTTCGCCATTACCATGACAATTTCTTCTTGCCATCTAGTATACAATGTAGAACACACACATGAAATAGTAATTAGATGACTATTTCAATCCACCACTCAAAAAATCAAACTTGTCTAATATTCATGTATGTCCATTTATCACCATTTTTAAGATATGGCAACTATAAATGAACATTTAAGTTATGTTAAGTTGTTATACACTTGTCGACGTCCATTTGAAGTTAATTACTCAAAGCAAGCACAATGGTAATCAAGCAAGCACACAATGGTTAAAGCGTACCTAATCCTGCACTCATGCTCACCCTCCTAAGTTTAGCACGCTAATCATTTTAAACGTATATCACTGATACCAGTAGAAATGACTACTTGGTTGTTTTTCCCAGTTTTGGTTCGGTTCGAGTTGTATGAAACTCTAACCAAAGTGGAAGCTTTCAAAATTTATAAAACTAATTAGTCTTGTCTAAATTCGATTAGCAACTACCAATAATAATGGCAAGTACACATACCGAAGTAGTATAAAAAGAATTAGGTCGAATCCCAAGTGAATGGTGGCATCGATCATACTCACATTTCCTCTATTATCTAAGCCAAAGAAGAATTTAGCAAATCATAATGAAAACAAAAGTTATGCTAATGTTAATGATATTCACAAATGTTCTCTAACAAAAATTAGGGAATTGAATTGCAATAGTGCAAGACGATGGCTCAGGATTTGCTTCACCAACTCCTTATCATGTGGTTTCTTAAGACAAAACTCAGAGAGAGAGTTGTTTGCTGGGGTATTTGCACCGCTGGATTCACTAAGGTAAACTAAAGCCTCTTTCAAGATCAGCAGTTCTAGATCTAAACTAGACTACTAGAATCTACATAAAGTTTAAGAATCCTTTGTTTTTAAAACCAACTTAATAAATTTCAAAACTTGTGATAGAAAGTCTTCACCCGCCCTTTCTCGAGATATTTAGGATCAACTCCATTTATAGCCACAGATCTATACAAAAAAATGATCTCTCAGCCTATTTAGTTAAAATCAAATTTGAATCTAAATCTTGCACCACGTAATTTGACCCACGAAATTAAAAATCAAGCTACTAATTACAAACATCCAGTCAATATTGAATTGAAAGCGCATTTGAAATCACATGAATAAAGATTTGGATTCATAGACCCTAAGCTATAGGAGATTAATTCTCCATGGATTTAGAAATTACAAGCATTATCTTAAGAAATAAAATGAAATTAATTGAAGGATACTACAATTCAGCACAAAGTCTTGCAAATTACAAATAATGAGTTAAATAATTTTACCGAAAAAACTTTGAGACTTTCTAAAGCAGAAAGAAACAGAATTCTTTTGCTTCAAAAATTCTCTCACCATACTATGTTAGTACTATTCTATTGTATTCACACTGTACAACCTACTTATTACAACGCTATGTACACTTATTTATAGGATGATGGCACAGCAGTTATGAAGATTTTATTGCTGACGTGGCAAATTCTGTATAACAGAAAGCAATTTCTTTATCTATGTGTGCGTCTATAACAAGTGCTAAAACAGCCACTCATCGAAGGGTAAGTCGAGTACTCAATGTGGCATTAAAGATAGGGCTTGACTTAAGCTGATAAAACGCTATCATTTCTATCCATTCTTCCATCAAAGCTAACTTTACGACTATCGAGGGCTTGATGTTTGATGATTTGAGGCACGACACAAGTAAGGCAAAAGTCTATACTTCACTTCAGCAACTGTCACGGATCAGATTTAAGGCACGACATTGAGGTGTAATAGAAGCTTTCTTCAAGTTTAGGCCCGGTTTAATCAGTATAAGTGTTGATGGTTATGTTGAGGGCTAAATTTACGACACGACAGACCAATTTTTACTTGTTTTGCCATACATTTTGGCCTCGATCGATATTATTCAGGGCGTGATAGTTCTATTCTTCACTTTTGCTACTATTTTTTCTCCATATCTGATTAAAAACAATTTGAATCTTCTTCTTTCAACTTAAGGAGCTGAAACACAAAAATTTACCATTGAAAGCACCATACTCATAGGAATTTAATCAAAAACTCATAGAAACTAAGCTCGAATTCCTATGAAAAGAATAGAGCAAAATTAATGTATCAATAACCCAACCCTTAGGGTGCTTAAGGGTGTGATTGTTTTGTCTCACACATTACCTCCAGGTGACATGTATAAAGCTTTCGATAACTAGGTGAGTTTGCCAATCAATTTTTAGTTGTGACATCTTGATTAGGCTTTTTAGTAAAACCATAACATATCAAAAAACGGTTTACTAACAATTTAGAAACCATTCAACCAACATGTAGAAAAGTGCCTTTAAGATAGAGTAAAATGAAAATTTAAAGTCTATGATAGTTTAGACAACAATCACAAAAGGGGAGCTAGGCTCAACTCGATTACAAATGTTTGCACTTAGCCCAAAAGTAGTAGAATAGTTAATGTTTATAGTCATCCATTGAAATAATAACATATTTTTAAATATACTTTCCAAAGTTCCATTTAGTTCTCTAGTTGTTGGAGTCACTCTACAAATTCTTTGGTCCCAAAACCTATAAAATAGTAGTAAAGCTCCACAACAAACTCATCAATGCCTGAAATATTGAAAAGTGAACAACGAAGCCTAATACACAATAATCAAACACATACACACATGTAATGCATGGCTAAGTTAATGCATCAAACATTAATTAAGTTTAATTAAATTTAAGTTAGGAACCAAGTGTTCCCTGTGATAAGTCATTTTTCCTCTATATTTTGTATAGGATTTTGAGCTCATTTTGCTAAAAATACTTGATAAAATCCTGCAAATTTATGTTTTTGATAAATAATGTTGTTTTAAAGCTCTTAGAATCCAATGAGTAGTAATCAAGTGTTTTAATTCAGATTTGGAACAAAAACAAGAAGTAAAATCAAAATTGCAAAAGTTGAGCCCTGAAAAGTCACACCCGAGGCCAAACAAAGGAAGAAAAACAACAAAAAATTGGTCTACCAATCTTTAACTGTGAGCACTAGATGTGACTCTCGACTTTAGTCGAAGTGATCGAGCATCACTCTGAAGAAAATACACTGTCGAGCTTCAAAGTCGAGCCTTAATTCTCGACCTTCAACAAGTGCTCTTATAAACCAAATCTTCATCAGAATTGCCTTGAACCTCAACAATACGAGCCTCGACTTTATCAAATTTACCCTCAATGAAGCAATAGACAAAAACGCACAATTTACTTTAGAAATTCCTAAAGTTAAGCTTGATTTTGATTAATTCGACCCTCGACTAATAGATCACATGCGACCATCGATGAGTGTTTTCACAAATCATATGCGCACGTGGAAAGTATCACAAATTCTTTTAGAGAGAATCTGTCACGTATCAATAAAGTAGGTCATGCTTTCTATGCCTAGTAGCCTATAAATAAACGTGCAAACGTAAGTTGTAAAGTATGTACCAATAGTGTAAATCAGCGTTAACCTAGAGTAGATCTCTTAAGGATTCTTGGGTAAAAGAATCTCCACTCTTCTTACTTGAGAATTTCTTTTGTTTTCTAGGTAAAATCAATTTAACTCGATGTTTGTAATTTCTATGAATTTCTAATTAATTAATTGATTAATCTTTCGAATTTATTTTATTTCTTATAATTCGTGCTTATTTTGATAAATCCATGGAGAAATAAACTCCTACAACTTAAGGATTACAAATCCAATTCCTGATTCAGTTTGATTTCAAATGTGCTTTCAAGTTAATTTGATTGGGTGTTTGTAATTAGTAACTTGGGCTTAAACTTATGGTTTTTAAAGGAGTGGTGCATCTTTTTAGAATCCATGATTAATTTCAATTGAATAGATCGAGAGATCATATAATTAAATAGATATGTGGTAGCCAATGGAGTTGATCCTAACTATCTTTTACAGAAGAATGGGTGAAGACTTTTTATAGCTTATTTTAAAAATTCATTGAGTTGTCTTTTCGAAACAATTGATTCATATTCTTTATGTAGTTTTAATTGAAACTTCATATTACTAGTTTTAGCTAGTTCTAGAACTACTAACTTCGAGAGAAGCTTTAGTTTAAATTAGAGAATCTGGTGGTATAAACACACAATTTAAACAACTTTTAAGAAGTTTGTTGTTCTTAAGAAATCATTCTGATAAGGAATTGGTGAAGTAACCCTGAGCTACTGTTTCATAGAAGTTACAGGCTTATTTCCTATTTTATCCATTAAACGTTTGTGAATATTTCTAACTTAGCTTAGTTGTTTTCTCTTTATGTTTTTCCAAACTCTTCTTTAGCTAGACAATTAATGAGGTTGAGAATACACTAACTGCCAATCATTCGCTTAGGACCGATCTAAATCACTATCTATGCTACATTTGATGAGTGTGCTTGTCCTGTAAGACTGTAGTTATTGAAACTGATTTAGAAAATATTTATAAATTTGAAAAACTTAATCAATGATCAGTATGAATTGAAATTTATTTAATCCAAACACATAAACCAAGTTTTCTAGTGCTACTGCTGGGGACTGATGTTGGATTCAATATTATTTTTGAAGCCCAACAGTGTGCCATTTTCATTTGTTGTTCTAGGCGCTTTAACATTGCAAATATCTTTTATATATGTTTATTGAGTTAACCTTCTTTTGTTTTTTATATATTTGTTTGTTTTCTTTCCTATACATTTGCTATAAATATTTTACTCTATATATATATATATATATTTCTATTCTTTGTTAGTTCTTTAATTCCTTAATTCTTTGACTTCTTTCATTAATTATACTTATTTTTTGTTTGGTTGATTCTTTATTCTTTTGTTCGTTATTCTTTAATTTATTCATTCTTTGCATATATTTTGTTTTCTTCTGATTTATCTTCAAATAAAATGTAAGTATATCACTAGGAGTTAATCTAAATTCTTATTTCCGTTTGATCTAGAACCACAGCGTATAGGTTGAAAAAGCAAACAATAAAAAATAGCTGACCATGGTGAAATTCAAGAAGATAATGAATAGCCTAAGGTAAACCAACCCTGAACTATGATCGATTTCTACAGACCCAACCTAGATGGAGCCAATACTAGCATCAATGGACACAGGGTTACTATTAATAACTTTGAGATTAAACCCAATATCATCTAAATGGTCTAACAGATGGTCTAGTTCAATGGCCTACAGGATGAGGACCCCAATAGCCATCTGCATTAGTTTATTGAGATTTGTGATACATTCAAGATAAATGGTATGTTTAAGGATGCAATTAAGTTAAGGTTATTCCCATTTTCCCTTAGAGAAAACACAAAAAAATGGTTGAATAGATTACTAAAGAACCCCATCTCTACTTGGCAACAAATGGCTGAGAATTTTATAAGGAATTATTTCCCACCTTCTAGAATAGCCAAGTTGAGAGTTGACATTGCTTCGTTCCACCAGGTGGACTCTAATACATAGTATGAAGCTTTCAAGAGTTGTTGGCAAGATGCCCACACCATGGGCTACTTGAATGGCCCTAGGTACAAACCTTTTATAATTGATTGAATTATGGGACTAGACAATTAATAGATGCAGCTGTTGGAGGAAGTTTGAATTATAAATCTCCTGAGGAGTGCTTAAATCTATTTGAAGATATGGCTAACAACCATTATCAATGGTCATCTGTAAGAGTCAAGAAGGAGAGATCAGGATGAGTTTTTGAGATTGATGCGGTATCAAACTTGACGCTAAGGTTGTGGCTCTGAGCAGAAAAGTTGAAAATTTGTCTATTGGAAGAACCAAGTGAATATGATTGCTGATTTATCTAACCAAAATGTTGAAGGAATGACCTCTGAGAGTTTGAGTTTGTGAGAAAATTTTCTAGCTAAAAACTGACCCTTATAGTAACACTTACAATCCTTGTTAGACGAACCATCCAA